>MU717080.1:208411-245638 GCA_026770625.1 Nicotiana glauca | reverse complement strand
TTTTCGAGTTATTTCGATTGGGTTATGTTCCATTAGCCTATTTTGATGTATTCCTATTGGTTTTGATCAGATTTAGCACCTGTGGAGGTCAATTCTCGAAGGAAAGGTATTGCGGACTAGTTTTTGAGCCGGTTCAAGGTGAGTATATGTAGATGATGACCTGAGGGTTTGAAACCCCGGTATATCACACTGTGACGCTATGATGAG
The DNA here is from genome assembly GCA_026770625.1 of Nicotiana glauca. Classification (NCBI taxonomy): domain Eukaryota; kingdom Viridiplantae; phylum Streptophyta; class Magnoliopsida; order Solanales; family Solanaceae; genus Nicotiana; species Nicotiana glauca. Next base: position 245,431 of record MU717080.1, on the reverse strand, counting down.
GTGAGACACGTACTCTACTGTGAGTGCGGGGTCGATTGTGGTTGAGGACTGTAAACTAGTTCGATCGAATGATGTTGAACTATATCATTGGCTTGAAATTAGCCGGTAAACCTCCTACTTGGATGGTTATGGATATATTGGGGCTGTATGCCAACTATTTGGATCCCGTAGGGATTGTTATCATTGTTCCCATAACATATAACATGTTTTCCTGATATTAGTCCTGAATTAAATATTGTATCGAAATGGCTAGTAAAACTCTAAGGTTTTAAACACCTAATTAAAAATTCTGATAATTGAAACTAAAAATGGTAAGTATGATTGGGCATTCATGACTATGCATGGATCGGGCTGCACGCCGCAGTGGGTGTGATATTATATTGCGCTTGGGCTGTAGGAGCCCCTCCGGAGTTTGAACCCCCATAGTGAGCATCGGGTACCCATAGATTGGGCTACGCGCCATAGCGATCATGTGCATTGCATTCATGCATTGATATATATATGTCTGTTGTATTTGTCTCTACAGGTTAGTACACTGTTAAATGTGTAGGAGTACTGGCTTAGCTTCACATTGTTGTATATTGGGAATTCCTACTTTCAAGTCATTATATATGTCTATTACCACTGAGTTGGAAGTACTCACTTTACTCCCTGCACCTTGTGTGCAGATTCAGGTACTCCAGGAGCTATCTGAGCTTATTGCTGTTCTTCAGGGCTTTTACACGGAGTTGTCGAGGTAGCTGCCTGACGTCCGCAGGACCCGACTTCTCTCCTATTTCTTGTTATTTGACTTTTTCGCGTACTTCAGACTATGTTGCTTTACAGTATATTTATGCTATTCTGGTACAGGCTCTTGACTCATGACCCCCAGATCTTTGGGAGGTTGTTCAGTATTGTTGATTTTCGGATTTATTTCTATCTTTCAGTTATACTTCTAGTTTAAATGCTGTTAATGATTTTCAAACCAATGGTTTTTGAGCTTTATGCTCGGATTGAGAGTGAAATTGGTCGGGCTTGCCTAGCAGTTGTGTTGGGCGCTATCACGACCGGGTTTGGGATCGTGACAAGTAAACACATTGGGATGAGGCTAAAAACCAAACTAGAACATACCAGTCTCAGGGAAGCAAAAAAAAAAAAGAAAGCATTAGTCTTGTAAAGCCAAAGTGTAAGCAAGTAGTTAGAACACTATGATTTTAGAAGAGAACTATGAGTAGTGCAAAAGTATTGGATTGAGAATGTGTGATTGAAAGTTGGTCATATTAATCATGTCTGATGTTTTAAAGAAGGTCATGTATTTATAGTATAGAAAGCAAGCAGAAATAGGTAGGAGAATAATTTGAAAAATCAATTACAAAAGGTTTCCCTTTGATTAACGGATTCTGATTTCAAACGGGTAAAATAATTAAGGCAAGAAGTTAATCAAACACTTTCCCAAAGCAGTACAGAAAGGGTAAATACATAGAGATTTATATAAGGAAAAGGTTTGATAGCACACGATTTGTGCAAAATAAGGAAAGGCAATCAATCAACATCCAGTAAAATCAGCAATTGAAGATTTCATGTGAATGAATCAAGTCAGGAATATGGGAAAAACTCAACTTATGGAAAATCAGTACTAATCAATTAAACTTAAAAGTTAAAAACCTTTTTGGAAGAAAGGATTCATCACACATATAAAAACATACATCCACATTTAAGCATGAATAACTATTATGCTAATCAGTAGAAGAATTTAAAAGTTCAGAGTCTTAAACATAGACATTCAAATTTATTTCATAGACTCAGAATGAGTCTAAAAAAGCCGAAGGTTCCACAATAGAACCCTAGCCCAAACACAAGGAATAATGCCCCAAATTCTAGGGTTTCCATTTCGAATCAGATACAGAGATGAGGAGAAAAATAACAAATAGATACAATAGTGAGTTGAAAGAACAAAGTGAAGAAACTAATTCGGAACATAGTGGGGGGAGGGGGTAGAAAGAATATGTTTAAGAAAACCTGGGATTTAACCAAGTCCAGAAGAGAGAAGAGGTGGTATAACACTTAAGAAAACAGTAGATGAAACATGTTTAAAGAGAACTCAAACAAAGTCCAGTAAAAGGCAGGCAAAGAACTTAAGAACTCAGTAGCGAAACATACAGTAGGAGAACACAAAATTACCAGAAAATTATATCCAGAAGACATATAGGAAAAATAGCAAAATGCATGCGGGACAAATACACATAAAGAAAAAGGAAAAGAACAGTCGAAGAAAAACATTTTGAGTTTTCAGAAACCCTAAGTCGGAGAGAAGTAAATTTTGAAAGAAAAAATGGGGAAAACCTTTTAAAACTCAAGTAGAGCACACATATAGAACCAATCTAGGAAAACAAACAGAGAAAACCTTGAATATCTAGGGTTTCAGAGGAACCCTAGAGTGAGAAAGGCTTGGAGTAGGTCTGATCTAAGTCGAATGAGTCAGAACCAGCCTCGAAATATTGTGGGTACGCCTGAACAAAGCCGCCATAGAACCTTGAATTGGAGAAAATATGAACGGACACCATTGAGGTTAGACCTCGATACTTCGAACACCCATCATTTAAGAGCAGAGATAGATGGGTATAGGCCATCCATGGCCTGAGAGACCATGGATTCCGGTGAGTTGGAGGTTGAAAATAGCAGAAGACGATTAGGGTTTCAAGAAAATTCAAGAGAGTTTGAGAGATGAAGTGCATTCAGAGGCGGCGTTTCTAGAGGAAATGAGTAGGGTTATGGGGTTTGGGGAATTAAAAAAGGTAAGGGTCGATCATGGCCGTTGATCAAAATGATCAACGACATGGATTAAAAGAATGACCGGGCGGGTTGGGGGCTAGGGGTCAGGTTATTTTTTTGGGTTTGGGCTGGTCAGTTTGGAGTTTGAAATTGGGTCAATTAGGTGAAGTCAATGTGGCTATAATCGAAATAAAAATGGGCCAGATTTTAAATAGCCAGTTTTCACTTTCTATTTTATAAAATAGTAAAAAATAATTTTGAAAGCACATTAAGAGTACTGGATCAATTAATAATATATAAATATTTATTTAAAAATATTGGAACCAATTTCATAATTATAAAATTTTATTAATTCTCAAAATAGGCTAAAATTATAATTATATGCAATTTGACTTTTAAAATATCAAATAAATTTGTAAAAATGTATAAAAATTACTATAGATATATTTGGTATAAATATGATAATAAAATAAGTTATTCACTAATATTATAATTTGGGAATAATTATTGGTTTTATTATTGCTAAAATGAACAATAAACTGATTTAAATTTTTTTTATGCATATATATAGTATTTGAAAGTATTTTGCATATAAAGATAGACAGGAAAAAATTGGGTATCAACACTCAGTCATGTTTTACCTATTTGTCGTTTAAATTGGTTTTATCACTTTATTTCTTAAAAATGTGAAATTTGTTTGGGCTAAGTTCCCTATTTTACTAATGGTTCGAGTGATCTTGAGGTTGATGACTGAGATAGACCGAGAGTCTGATTGTGAGGTTGATAACTCAGATAGATCGAGAGTTTGATTATGAGGTTAATGACTGAAAGAGACCGAGGGCCCGGTTGTAAGGATTATATATTTACGGATCGGGCTGCACGTCGCAGTAATATATTTATATATATGTATATGGATTGGGTTTCACGCTGCAGCGATATGTTGGATCGGGCTGCACGCCGCAGCGATATAGCGCTTAGGCTGTAAGAGCCCCTCTAGAGTATGCACACCCCCAGTGAGCGCAGTCAACTATATATATGGATCGGGCTGCACGCCGCAGCAATATATGGGCTGCACGCTGCAGCGGTTACTATATGGTACCTATAGAGCATGAGTGTTGAGTGTGAGCTGATTGGTAGGAGTTGAGTTACGAGTGACTAAGAGGTTAGCCCGAGGGGCGATAGATATATATATGCACATGAATGATGTTTGCCTGAGGGGCCTGATTATGAACTTATTGATTTTTACTTCTCTTTAGAGTGAGTTTATACCGAATATTCTGATTTAATGACTGTATTCACTCATCTTTACACTGAGCCTCTATCGAAAATGTTAGATAAATGTGTTTAAACAACTTTCATTTAAACTGGAGTTTATTAGATGTTCAGAACTTAATCACTGATTTGGTTTTTGTTATTTCCACTGAGATTTTCTTCTTAGGAAGCGTTTATGACTCCTGTTTTGCCTGAGGGGCCGATTACGATTTTTAGATATTTTATTGAAAATGGTTTTGAACCCTTACTGAATATGTCGGAAGGCATTTTAAATGATTTTTACCAAAAGCTGGATTTTAAAATAGGCGATTGACTCGTATTCTGATTTAGCAGCCTGTGTGCTTTTTGAGTTTAATATAAATGTGGATTCATTATTTTCTACTGCTCAGCCTTTATTTACTATTATTACTTTCTGGGTTGGAGCACTCACATTACTCCTTGCACCTCGTGTGCAGATTCAGGTATTTCAAAATCCGGTAGCGGGTGTTGGTTTCTCAGACGCAGAGTCATCAGAGTTAGCGGATTCATTGTTTCCTACTGCTCAGCCTTTATTTACTCTTACTACTTTCTGGGTTGGAGCACTCATATTACTCCTTGCACCTCGTGTGCAGATTCAGGTATTTCAGAACCCAGTAGCGGGTGTTGGTTTCTCAGACGCGGAGTCATCAGAGTTAGCAAGGTGGCTGGACGACATTCGCAGCACTGCTTCCTTCCTCTCATTTTCCTTTTTATACTTAGTATATTTTACTATTTTTTGTTTTATTCAGACCTTGATAGATGCTCATGATTAGTGACACCCTGATGTCGGGCTTGTATAATTATTCTGCATTTTTCTTTTAAATGCTTATTATGAGATTAACGATTTATAAATGGTATAAAAACAACTTCTACTGGAAAATGGTTGACTTGGGGAATTGTGTTGGCTGGCCTTGTCTTCACGAGAGGCGCCATCACGACCGGGTCCGATTTGGGGTCGTGACAATTTTTGTCGGGTTCCGAGACGTGGGCCCCGCGGATAAATTTTAGGACTCTTGTATTTAAGGTTGCGAAATTATTTAATATATGAAATATGAACTCTTGAGCGTATATTGACTAATTCTTACTCCATTTGAATAATTTGGATCGTTCGGCTCCAATTTGAGGGTTGGAGTGTATTCTTGAATTTTGAAGTAAGCTTCAGAGCAAGGTGAGTCTCCTTTATAATCTTGTAAGAGGGAATTATCCCCATAGGTGAATTAATTGATTTTATGCTCCTATTTGTGGGAGCTATGTACGCACGAGATGATGAGAGTCCGTGCGTAGCTACTATTATGTATAAGTCCGGGTAGTCTAGTACTCAAAAATATGTTATACTTGGAATATTTGTAATCTTATTGACAGTTTGAATTGCTTAAATCACATCGAAGTAGAAAATGAGTTTCTAAAAAGATTAAACTTCATTTTCTTGAATTGTTAAAAGAGAATTGGCTTTTCTTTGGATAATTATTCCCTGATGAATTCTTGATTGAATGATTGTTTTGTTTATTTATATTTGACCGCATCATATGTATGATATGTGAGCGGGCTAATAGATGCATGTATGGTTCACACCATTCGACCCTCTAGTAGTGCACAGTTTAAATATTATTGGATCGGACTGTACGACCTCGACATGATTTGCGCATACTTGTATTGCTTGCCTTGAAATTTATAGATGTTGATATTTTCTCTCCCTAATTTGAGGTAAATGTATAAATGATGAAAAGTGAATTTGAAAATCTCGTATTAATGAAAGAATTGCTTATTTGCTTCATGATATTGAGTTACGGTCATCTTTATGAAAATCCACGATTTACTATATTATTGGTATATTAAGTTGACCTCTCTTCTCTACTTCTTCAAGATTAGACGGGATACTTACTGGGTACACGTTGTTTTCATGCTCATACTACACTTGATCTGCATTTTTGTTGCACAAGTTTATGTGTGGCTAGTGGCTTAGTGGCATAGCAACATGGTTGATACGGAGATTTATGCGAGTTGCATTTATTGAGATGCCCCGTAGCCAGCAAAGTCTCCTTCAAAGTATTGTTCTGTATTTTCATTTCTGTCCACTTTGTATTCTGGACAGTTACTGTATTTTATTTCATTCCCTAGTAAATACTCATGCACTTGTGATACCGAGTTCTGAAATGATTATGGGGTATCTTGTACTAACTTCTTTACATTTATATTTAATTTAAAATAATTACTTATTACTAGTAAAATTGAAGGAAAATCATATTTTTCCAAATTATTAAAATAAGAATTTAATTAAGTATTTTGGGTAGCTTGTCTGACAGCGTTGTCCGACACCATCATGACCCTTAGTGGATTTTGGGTTGTGACAGTATGTATGTATGTATCTATATATATATACTCCCTCTGTTCACTTTAACTTGGCACGTTTTGACTTTTTACGCCCCTTAAAAAATGATAAATAAAGTGCATAATTTACTAGAATACCCGTATTAATTGATGCATATTTTATTGGATTTGAGAAAATAATTTGAAATGAGTAATAAATAATGTGGGTATAACAGGAAAAAAAAGTTTATCTTCTATTGATATACGTAAAGTGACAAGTAAAAAATAAAAATCTATTTTTAGTATACATGCCAAGTAAAAGTGAACGGGAGGAGTATATCTTAAGACATAAATAAGGGTAAAACAGTCAAAAATCTCTCATATATAACATTTTCTTAAGAGACATATAAAATAGAAACACGACATATAATTTGAGATGGAAGGAATATTACAAACAACTCATATGTGGTAATTAAAATAATACTTGTGATTTACTCCCTTCGTTCAATTTTAGTTGTTCACTCTTAATATTGCACTTCCTTTAGGAAAAAAATAAATAAAGTATGTATCTTATAATTCTACCCATAATAATAATAGCATTTTTAAAAGTCTTGAATTGGGGAATGAGTAGCAAATGGTAAGGATAAAACAGGACAAAGAAGATTATCTTTTCTTGATTTAGTATAATTGACAAGTAAAAGTAAAAATACATTTTTGGTATAATGGAAAAGTAAAAAGTAAACGAAGAGAGTAATTAATTGGTAATTATGAGTTTGTAGAGTCTTAAATGTATTGTCAATATTTAGTTTGTACCAACATGGGCGAGGAGGAATCCAGTAGAATTTTAGTTCAATTTTCCTATCCCAGTTGGGTTCACGCTCCGTTAATAACTTATATTGAATGGCTTGGTTAATGGTCTATTTTAAGGAGACAATGTTGGAGTTTTTATTTATGTTATTATTATTCCTATTAAGCCATCAATTCCATATGATGAAAGGAAATAAGTCGTACCATGAAAAATGATTATTGGTTGGTGGAGGGGTTTTATTATGTAGGTAAGATAGCCAATTATCTTTGTTTGGCTGGAAGTTTGTTGTGTTAATGCCTAATTGGTTCCAAAGTATTTGAGCAATAGAGTAATTTAGAAAAATATGGAGAGTAGTTTCCGGCTCTTCGCGACATATTGTGCACTATTCATTGATATTCATACCTATGAGCTAGGTAGTTTCTATAGAGTAATCTATTATGGAAGCACAGACATTAAAAGTATTTTATTTTATTAGAACAATGCAACTTCCATATCCAATTACAAATTACTAATATGGGCAAGTTATTTTCTATAAGATCATAACATGATTTTGTAGAGAAAGAAGCCTCTTCATTGATGTCCCATATTAGGGTGCCTTTGTTCCTATCCGGGGATACAAAGGTGGAAATAATTTTTTGGTGGACTTGGCTGATTCAATAAGGGAAAAAGACATTCATTCAAACTGCTCTCATTCCTATGTTGACACTAAGAGAAAGAAACCCTGGAGCCTTCCTCTCTATCCATTCCTTATTTTTGGAGAGATATTGAAGGAAATTTCATCGAGATTCCAATAGTTGTTAGTTCTAATATTACTAATTGTAAGGGAGGATTCCTGTTTGGTCAGGGGACCTATCACATAACTTCTAAGGTTATTTGATTTTGGAATCTACTTCTTCTCCAAATATTAAGAGAAGAAGAGTTGTGGGTAGACTATGCCATACCTTTTTGGAAAATTGACCATCCTTTGAGAATACTTTTTCAAATGAAGGAGGAATTTTGACTAGGTCTAGAGGAATATTTTGTTATAAGATTCTTAGCCCACAAACTCATGGGATTATTAGATAATCTCCAAGCTAGGCTGGCTAAGAGGGCCTATTTTTTGTTCTAGCCTTCATTAAACCCAACCCACCTTGATCTTTCTTCCTGGTTACCAAGTTCCAATTAATTAGGTGTAATTTTTTTTTTGAGTCATTTGTAACCCAACAAGAAATTCCTTTCTATTTGGTCGATTAATTTAATTATTTTGGAGGGTAAAAGTGTCTATTATATACGCTGGCTGGCTAGACAGAGTTGAGAAAATTAGCGCGGCCCTACCAGCTAAGTTTAGGTTGTTAGTTTTCCATCCAGAAAGCTTTGTCAGCATATTATCAATAATGTGTTGGTAGTGCTTGTGATTGGGATTACCATTAATTATTTGAAAATCTAATAATTGATAGGTCACTCTTTAATATCTAACAATTGCTAGATAGTGAAATAAATTCAGCTATTCACTCCTTTAAACCCTTTAAATCCCTAGGGCCTGATGGATGCACACTTTTCTATTAAAAATATTAAAACATTATCGGGAAGTCTTTTAGAAATTTTTGTCATAAAGTTTTTGAGAATGGCACAATTCCTCCGGAAATTAATTCTACTTATTGGCATCACTATCTAAATGAGGATTACCATCACTATCTAAAAACTGCTTGTGACAATCCGACCCGTCGTCTGATAATTTATCACTTCATTTTCCCCCTTTTCTGCTTCTTTATGATTCATTATCAGTGTCTTGTATGATGGAGTTGGTTTGGAGTGATTATAGTTGGAAATGAGACACTTAGTCTCTTTTATAAATGCTTGAGTTGAAAAAGGCAACCGGATGTGAACTTATGAGTTAGAGGGCTCGGATGCAAATTCCGATGTTTTGGTTAGCTTTGGAGGATGATTTTTGACTTAGGAGTGTGATCGGAAGTGGTTTTAATGGTCCGGTGTCGAATTAAGCTTGAATTGGCGAAGTTGGTATTTTGGTGAATTCCGATTGATAGGTGAGATTTTAATCCGAGAGTCGGAATGGGATTCTGAGAGTTATCGTAGCTTCATTATATAATTTGAGATGTGTGTGTAAAATATCAGGTCATTTGGAGGTGATTTGGTCGGGTTTTTGATCAAATACGTGTTTTGGAAGTTTTAAAAGAACTTAGGCTTGAATCTGATATAATTTGATGGTTTTGGTGTCGTTTGAGGTGTTTTGATTATTGGAACAAGTTGTAATGAGGTTTTAAGAGGTGTTGGTGCTTTTGGTTAAGGCCCCGAGGGCCTCGAGGTGATTTCGGATAGCTAACGGGAAGAATTTGGACTTGTGTTATTGCAGCAAATTCTGCTGTTGCTGGTATTTTCGCACCTGCAGAAAGGGGACCGCAAGTGCGGTCTCGCAAGTTCAAAGGGGGAGGCCGCAGGTGCGAGTTTGGTCTAGGCAGTTATTTTCGTAGAAGTGGACGAAGGAGCCGCATCTGTGGTATTGCAGATGCGGTGCAGATGGTCGCAGAAGCGGGAAAGGCAAGACAGGTAAGGACCGCAGATGCAGATAGGGAGCCGCACCTACGGAGCAGCAGATGCGGTTATTGGACCGCAGATGTGGCCATGCGAGATTTAATGAAGTTCCGCAGATGCGGAGAATCAACCTCAGGAGCGGTATCGCAGAAGCGGATTTTGGACCGTAGATGTGGTTTTGCCTGGGCAGAAGGTATTTAAGTTATTCTTCACGAATTTCGAAGGGTTTATCATTTCTAACTTCAGACTTGGAGGATTGTGCGCGATTTTAAAGAGGGATTTCAAGGAGCTTCAATAAGGTAAGGATTTTTTGACCCAAAACACGATTCTATGGTGCAATTTCATGAATTAAGACTGAAACGTTAAGGAATTAATGGACAAAAAATGGTAGTTTAGGACTTGAACTTAAGAGAGCAAAAATTGAGGATTTGAAGGGTCAATTGAACTCCAATTCTTGTTTTTTTGATATGTATAAACTCGTGGGGATATATGGAGTCAAATGATGTGAAAATTTCTGAATTTCGAGAAGTGGGCCCGGGGCTCTGGTTTTGCTAATTTCAAGATTTTTGATATTTTTCGATTGTTTTCGATTGGGTATTGTTTCCTTAGCATATTGTGATGTATTCATCATGGCAAAGATCAGATTCGACACGCAATGAGGTCGATTTGAGAGGCAAGGTCATAGCGAGCTAGAGTTTGGTCGGCTTGAGGTGAGTAATGATTATAAATGATGTCCTCAGGGTTTGAAACCCCGAATTTACACAACGTAGTGATATGTTGAGGTGGGATACATGCTGTATGATGATCATGGGGTCCTTTACTACTAGGGACTGTGACTTGGTCCATCCCGATTGGTGATTTTTACCGTATTTTGACCGGGATTTAATTATTATCATTATGATCTGGGCTAGTTGCCATGTTTGGGGCCTTGTGCTGACCTGTAGAACCCTTAAGGGCATTTTTTACTGATTATCCTCACCTTACTTGTTAAAAATCATACCCTCAGTCATGTTTTTAACTGTTTAACACAATATGAACTGGTTGTTGAAATGCTAATCATAAATGAAAGAAATATGTGGGTTGAGATCCCTATCTTATATTAGTACACCCGAGAGGCTGTGTTTATATTGACTGTGAGGGATTGAGAACCCAATAGTGAGTATGTTTTATATGTTATGGAGCGGGCCGCACGCCGCAACAATTTATTTATATGGATCGGGATGCACGTCGCAGCAAATATATATTTATATATATATATGGATCGGGCTGCACGCCGCAACAATATAGCGCTTGGGCTGTAGGAGCCCTTCCAGAGTCTGCACACCCCTAGTGAGCGCAGTCGACTATTGCTATGGATCGGGTTGTGCGCTACAGCGATATACGGATCGGGATGCATGCCGCAGCGGTATATCTGTGATTTCAGTTATTATGAATGGTATATAAGTGAGTACTAAGGAAAAGTAATGAATAAATGAACAATATTCTTGAGGAGCGGATTTTACACTTGATTGATACTGGTTAAGTTACCTGATCTACTTGGTTTTAAGGAATTTCACCTGACTTCTTTATTATCTGCTGTTTGAATGGCTTTACTACTTTGATATAGAACTGCGCAATTTTATACTGTCAGTCATTATTTATTATTATTACTCACTAGGTGGAAGTACTCACATTACTCTCTACACCGTGTGTGCAGATCTAGGTGTTCCTGAGGTGTAGTGCGAGCTATCCTGCAGTTCAAATTCCACCGGAGTTATCACGGTAGCTGCATGGCATCCGCAGACCGATCTCTCCCTCTATCGTTCTGTACCTTTTCCGCATTTTAGACTATTCCTGTATTAGACTGTTGAACTCATGTAATAGAGGCTCTTGAATTGCGACACCGGATCGATGGGCCATTGTAGAGATTATTATTATTGTGGTTTCCGCACATTTCATCTTCTATTTCAGACTTCTATTCATATTAGTTTGGTAATTTAATTCTGTTAATCGGTATTGAATATTAAAGAAAGGGGTTGAGAGTGTTGAATTGGTCGGACTTGCCTAGCATTGTATTGGGCACCATCACGATCGAGGTTGGGGTCGTGACACAGCTAGATAGTGAAATCAATTCAGCTATTCACTTGTTTAAACCATTTAAATCCCCAAGGCCTGATGGGTTGCACCCTTTTTTCTATCAAAAATATTGGAGCATTATCAGGGAAGTCTGTAAGGATATTTTGTCATAAAGTTTTTGGGAATAGAAAAATTCCTCCAAAAATCAATTCTACTTATCTCTGCTTAATTCTTAAATTCTCCAACGCTAATAACCTCAACAATTTTCGACCCATAAGCTTATGCACTACCATCTACAAAATAATTACTCCTTTAAACCCTTTAAATCCCCATAGGGTCCCATTGCCTGATTTCTCTACTTGGATGAAAGAAATTTGTTTTGGTTTAATTCACTATAACTGTCGTAGATGAAGTAGTTATACAAGACATGATTAACTAGGAGAATTTTGTAGGAAAATTAAAGTAGATGAGAGTTCTATAGATGAAAGACTATTCCAACTTATCAAAAGATTTTTCTAAATCAATCTTGATTAACATATTACCAGACATCTCTTTGTAATTTATTAACTGATTGTCACAACTCAAAATTCACTAAGTCGTGATGGCACATAACCCAACCCGCTAGGTAAGCCAACTAATAAATATCCAATTTCAATAATGTTAACGGGTCATAAATTAACTGGATCTAATACATTTCCCAAGGACTAGTAGAAACCATAAGCTTCTAAGAGTAGAATTTACAAAAGTTGATGTGAAGTAAATACATTTTATGTTTGAAAAGTACATAAACAAATTTTTATAATCTAAGGCTACCATTGTCACGGCCCCAAACCCGGTCGTGATGGCGCTCAACCCTAAAGCTAGGCAAGCCTGACCAACAATCACTCCCAATTCAACAATAAATCTCAAAACCGACAATTTAAGGAGAATATAATAGTTTTAGAATAATAATCCAATATTGGTAGAAGAATAATACTGAGAAATACGAAGTCTGATAAAATACTCCCAAAAGATCTGGGGTCACGAGTCTAGAGCCTCTAAACAAAACTGGATAACAATATCTGAATGAAATACTCAAGTCTGGAAATGTATATATAAATAAAACTGAAATAGAAAGAGTTGTCAGGTCCTGCGAACGTCAAGCAGCTACCTCAACAACTCTGATCAACTCTGGAGACAACGACTGCTCAACTAAGCCGCTGGCGTACCTGAATCTGCACACAAGGTGCATGGAGTAGGGGTGAATACTAAGTACTCAGTGAGTAATAAGCATATAAAATGTCTGAAGATAAGAAATCCACGAAATGCCACAAAGCAAAGCTAAAACTAACAGTCCGACACCTTACTACGAACCAACAGCAAAACAACTTCAAATATAACAGTCAAGTAAAATGTAAGGATGCAATGCAATGCACATGAACACGCTGTGGCGTACAGCCCGATCCATTTAACGTCGACGGCGCTCACTGGGGGTGTGTACAGACTCCGGAGGGGCTCCTTCAGCCCAAGCGCAATATAATCATAACATTCGCAACGGCGTGCAGCCCGATCCATACTCAGTCCACAATATGCATATGAGTCACGTAACAGATTTAATTAATTTCCCAATTTCCAATTTATTAAGAAGAATATACTTTTATCTTCAGGAAAAGTGACTTAGCATTTCATAACAGTGATTAAACATAGGACTGAGATCAATGATTATACAAAGCATGATATCACAATGATATTCATCCTCTGAGGATGCTACAAATCGGCACAAGGCCCCAAACATGGAAATAAGCCCAGATATAATCAATACAGGGTGTGTATTAGTCGCCAATATAGAAACATTCTTCTTCGGGATGGACCAAGTCACAATCCCCAGTCGAAAACAATCCCGCACCTGCCATGGGGTGCGAGTCACGCCCTACAATAACGTCACAATGTGATAAGCCGGGGTTTTAAACCCTCAGTCCATCATATACACCAAGTACTCACCTCTAACCGGCCGTAGAATGGTCCGCAATGCCTTTTCCTTTCATATCGACCTCCTCGCACGTCGAATCTAGTCAAAATCACAATGAATACATAAATATGGGTTAAATAAACATAACCCAATCAAAAATACTCGAAAAGTATAAAAATTCACGAAGTTGGTAAAACCCGAGCCCCGGGCCCACTTCTCGAAAAATTATGAAAATCATACCAACGGATTCCTCGTCTTGCCACGAGTCCGTACATATAAAGTTCATCAAAATCGGAGTCCATTTTTTCCCTCAAATTCCAAATTTACACTTTCTTAGGTTTCAAACCCTAACCTCCATTTTTACCCTTTAATTCCTTGAATTTTCAGTGTTTAATCTATGTTTTTACATCATAACAACATAATCCGAGTCTAAGAACACTTACCTGATGATATCCCACGAATTCTCTTCAAAAATCGCCCACAAATTGCCTTTCCCCGAAGTCTAAAATATTTTCTAACTTCTGAAATTCGACAACACTGTTTCATTAAAACTTCAGTGATTTTTGCATCTGCGACATCCTAACCGCTTCTGCGGTTGTCGCTTCTGCGACCAATATATCGCTTCTGCGGTTTTCCTTCAATTTGCCAGGACCACTTCTGCGGTGACCACTTCTACGGAAACTCTTCCGCTTTTGCGAAAATACCAGCCCTTCTCCAGGACCGCTTCTGCGATTGACCAGCCGCATCTGCGGAACCGCTCCTGCGGTCCTTTTTCTGCAGATGCGGAAATACCTAGCGCTTCAGATGATAGACCTGCTGCAAACTTCAAAAATTCCCGTTTAACCATCCGAAATCACCCCGAGGCCCCCGGGACCTCAACAAAAAGCACCAACACATCCCAACAACTTATTCAAACTTGCTCGTAACATAAAAACACTTTCATAAACATCAAAATCATCGAATTACCATGGATTCAAGCCTAAGTTAAATTAAAACTTCCGAAATGCGCATTCAATCAAAAACCCTACCAAACAACGTCCGAATGACCTGAAAATTTGTAGACATATCCAAAATCACCTAACGAAGCTACTGCAACTCTCGGAATTCCATTTCGACCCTCGGATCAAAATCTCACCTACCAACTGGAATTCGCCAAAATCCAACCTTAGCCTATTCAAGCCTAATTCTACACCGGACCTCCAAATTCCATTCCGATTGCGCTCCTAAGTCACAAATCATCCCCCGACACTAGTCGAATCATCGAAAATCCGTTCCAAGCCTTCTAACTCATAAGTCAACATTCGGTTGACTCTTCCAAACTAACCTTCTCATAAAGAGACTAATTGTCTCATTTCTAGCCAAACTCTATCCGAATTACTTCAAATTCTCCAAACACATATAATGAAACATATAGAAGCATAAAATGGGGAAAACGGGGCGGTAACTCCCGTAACGACGGGTCGGGTCGTTACATCCTCCCCAACTTAAACAAATGCTCGTCCTCGAGCGGGTTAAGAAACATACCTGGAGTCTCAAACAAGTGAGGATATCTGCTCCACATCTCCTACTCAGTCTCCCAAGTGGCTTCCTCCACGGGCCGACCTCTCCACTGTATCTTCATCGAAGCTATGTCCTTAGATCTCAACTTTCGAACCTGACGACCCAAAATAGCCACCGGCTCCACATCGTAGGTCAAGTCCTCATCCAACTGGATCGTGCTGAAGTCTAATACATGAGACGGGTCCCCAACATACTTCCGGAGCATAGAAACATGGAACACCGGATGGACTCCCGACAAGCTAGGTGGCAAAGCAAGCATATAGGCCACCTCCCCAATCTTCCTAAGTATCTCAAAAGGTCCAATGAACCGTGGACTCAGCTTCCCTTTCTTTCCAAACCTCATAACGCCTTTCATAGGCGAAACCTTCAACAAGACCTTCTCGCCCACTGCATAAGATACATCTCGAACCTTCCGGTCCGCATAGCTCTTCTGACGCGACTGAGCTGTACGAAGTCTCTCCTGGATCACTTTCACCTTCTCTAAGGCATCCTGAACTAACTTTGTCCCCAATAATCTAGCCTCGCCGGGCTCAAACCAACCAACCGGAGATCTACACCGTCTCCCATATAAGGCTTCATACGGGGCCATCTGAATGATGGATTGATAGATGTTGTTGTAAGCAAATTCTGCAAGAGGCAAGTAATCAGCCCAAGAACCTCCAAAATCAATAACACAGGCACGCAACATATCCTCCAATATCTGAATGGTACGCTCAGACTGCCTGTCCGTCTGAGGATGAAATGTTGTGCTCAACTCTACCTGTGAACCCAACTATCGTTGAAAAGTCCTCCAAAACTGAGAGGTAAACTGAGTACCCCTATCTGAAATAATAGAAACTGGGACCCCATGCAATCGTACAATCTCCCCTCCCGGATAAAAATCTCCGCTAACCGCTCCGAAGAATAGGTGGTACACACCGGAATGAAATGTACGGACTTGGTCAGCCTATCCACAATTACCCAAACTAAATCAAAATTCCTCACTGTCTGAGGGAGACCACTCACAAAGTCCATAGTAATCCGCTCCCATTTCCACTCGAGGATATCTATATGCTGAAAACACCACGGGGCCTCTGATGCTCATACTTGACCTGCTGACAGTTGAGACACTGAGCCCCGTAATTCACAATATCCTTTTTCATCCTTCTCCACCAGTAATGCTGTCTCAAATCCTGGTACATCTTCGCGGCACCCGGATGAATCGAATACCGCGAGCTGTGGGCCTCCTCTAATATCAACTCCCGGAGCCCATCCACATTGGGCACGCAAATCCGGCCCTGCATCCTCAACACACCATCACTATCAATAGTAACATCCCTGGCATCTTCATGCTGAACTCTGTCCTTAAGGACAAGCAAATATGGATTATCATACTGGCGCTCACGAATGTGATCATATAAGAAAGACCGAGAAACAACATAAGCCAACACCTGGCTAGGCTCTGAAATATCTAACCTCACTAGCCGATTGGCCAAAGCCTGAACATCAACTGCAAAGGGTCTTTCCCCAACTGGAATATAAGCCAGGCTACCCATACTAACCGTCTTTCGGCTCAAAGCATCGGCCACTACATTGGCCTTCCCCGGATGATATAAAATGGTAATGTCATAATCCTTGAGTAACTCAAGCCACCTCCGCTGCCTCAAATTTAAATCCTTCTGCTTAAACAAGTGCTGGAGACTGCGATGATCAGTATACACCTCACACTCCAAATCTTCAAGGCATGAACTATGGCAGCCAACTCTAAATCATGAACAGGGTAGTTCTTCTCATGAGGCTTCAACTGACGAGAAGCATAAGCAATGACTCTACCCTCCTGCATCAATACACAACCTATCCCAACTCTCGATGCATCACAATACACGGTATAAGAACCTGAAGCTGATGGCAAGACTAACACTGGAGCTGTGGTCAAAGCTGTCTTGAGATTCTGAAAGCTCTCCTCGCACTCATCCGACCATACAAACGGTGTACCCTTTTGCGTCAACCTAGTCAAGGACGAAGCAATAGATGAAAATCCCTGGACAAATCGGCGATAATACCCCGCCAAACCAAGAAAACTTCGGATCTCCGTAGCTGAAAACGGTCTAGGCCAACTCTGCACCGCCTCTATCTTCTTTGGGTCAACCTGAATACTATCACTAGACACCACGTGTCCCAGAAAAGTCACAGCACTAAGCCAGAACTCACACTTAGAGAACTTAGCATAAAGATTCTCCTCTCTCAATCACTGCAATACCACCCTCAAGTGCTGCGCGTGCTCCTCCTGGCTACGCGAGTACACCAGGATATCATCAATGAACACGATTCACAAAAGAATCCAGATACGGCCGAAATACACTGTTCATCAAGTGCATGAATGCGGCTGGGGCATTAGTCAGCCCAGATGACATAACCAGAAACTCATAGTGCCCATATCTCGTTCTGAAAGTTGTCTTCACAATATCAGAATCTCTAATCTTCAGCTGGTGATAGCCTGAACGAAGATCAATCTTTGAGAATAACCTCGCTCCTTGGAACTGATCAAACAAATCATCAATGTGCGGTAGGGGATAATTGTTCTTCATCGTTACCTTGTTCAACTGCCTATAATCAATACACATCCTCATTGAGCCATCTTTCTTCTTGACAAACAACACCGGTGCACCCCACGGTGACACACTCGGGCGAATGAACCCCTTATCTAGGAGTTCCTGAAGTTGCTCCTTCAATTCCTTTAACTCAGCTGGTGCCATACGATAAGGAGGAATAGAGATGGGCTGAGTGCTCGGCACCAAATCAATACCAAAATCAATGTCCCTGTCCGGCGACATGCCCGGCAGGTCCGCTGGAAACACATCTGGGAAATACCTCACAACGGGAACCGAATAAAGACTAGAAGTCTCGGCTCCAACATCTCTAACGAAAGCCAAGTACGACAAACAACCCTTCCCAACAATCCATTGGGCTTTTAGGAAGGAAATCACCCCGCTGGGTACATAATCAGTCACGCCTCGCCACTCAATTCTTGGAACACCTAGAATAGCCAATGTAACTGTCTTGGCATGACAGTCCAGAATATCATGGTACGGAGATAACCAATCCATACCCAGAATCACATTGAAATCCACCATGCCCAATAATAACAAGCCAACTCGGGCCTCCAAACCACCAATAGTAACAAGACAGGATCGATATACGTGATCCACAATAATAATATTACCCACCGGGGTAGATACATGCACAGGCAAAGCAAGACAATCACGGGTCGTACCCAAATGATGAGCAAAATATGAAGATACATAGGAATAGGTAGATTCGGGATCAAATAAGATAGAGGCATCCCTGTGGCAGACTGAGATAATACCTGTGATGACTGCATCTGATGCACTGGCGTCCTTCATATCTGGAAGAGCATAAAATCGAGCCTGACCCCCGCCAGTCCAGTCTTCACCCCTGGGGCGACCTCTGGCTACCTGGCCTCCACTCCTAGCTGGTTGAGTGGGTGCTAAAGAAACGGGAGCAGAAGATGAGGGCTGATCCCTCTACTGAAACTGTCTACTACGGAATCGGGGACACTGTCTCCTCATATGACCCAACTCACCGCACTCATAGCAACGACCTGGAGCTGGAGAAGGGGACTAATGGGAACCCCTCGCTGCAGATGAAACCTGGGCTGAAGAAGCAGGAGCAGAGCTCTGAGCTGGAAGGGCACTCAGTGCAGGCTGGCTCTGCTGATGACCCTTATGACCACGGCCTGACGAAGCCCCACTGGACTCTGAACGACCTGACTAAGGAGGTCTGAAGGAACGACCTCTGATGCGCTGGAACTAGCACCTAGATGGAGCACCACTGAAACTACCTGAACCTCGAGGCCTCTTAGACTCCCTCTCCTCACGTTCCCGGTGACGATCTATCTCAATCTGACGAGCCGCATCAACTATCTACTCAAATGTAACTACTGTAGCCCTCTCTCTAGTCATCAATATGCGGATCGGATAGTTAAGACCATCCTCAAACCTCCTGATCCTCTCGCGATCCGTTGGGATCATCCAAGTAGCATGCCGAGCTAACTGTGTAAACCTCAACTCATACTGAGTCACTGTCATATCTCCCTAAGTCAACCACTCAAACTGACGACGTAGCTCCTCCCTGTGAGATTGGGGTACATACTTCTCCAAGAATACTGTGGAGAACTGCTGCCACGTGAGGGGCGCTGCTCCAATAGGCCTACGCCTCTCGAACTCCTCCCACCAAGTAAATGTAGGCCCTGTGAACTGGAAGGTAGTAAAAGCCACTCCACTAGACTCCAAAATACTCACAGTACAAAGCATACGCTGGCACTTATCCAGAAAACCCTGGGCATCCTTGCCCTCATCACCACTGAATGTCGGAGTCTGAATCCTACCGAACCTCTCCAACCGATGTTGCTCGTCATCCGGCATAGCAGGAACCACATGAGCTGGAGCTGGTGCGACTGGCATAACTGGAACAACTGGTGCAACTGGTACAGCTGACTGAACTGGCTGAACTGGAGCTACCTCAGGTGTCTGTAAGCCCTGAACAACCTGCTCGGGTGTGCGAGCATCGGGGGTCTGATGACCACCCCCGGTCTGGGAAGTAGCCGCCACTGTAGTGGCTGAAATCGCCTGAGCCAGGCCAGTGCACATGGACAAGATCTGAGCCAAAGCCTCCTGGAGACCAGGAATCATGATGGGTACCGCCGGTGCCTGAACAGGTGCTGCTGGAGCATCTACAGCTAGAATTTGGCCCTGAGCCTGGTCAACTGGTGCTGGAATCTAACCCTGAGCCTGGTCAACTGGTGGGTCAGCAGGTGTTGTCCCCACTGCCCTGCCTCTACTGCGACCACGACCTCTAGGTGGCACTGGTGGTCGTCTGCCACGTCTGTTAGCACGGGTTCTCACTATCTGCGAGAGAGTAGAATACAAAAATTTAGTTTTCATAGCAACAAGCCGCACGATATTAATTTCAAGAAGGTGAAGTGTTTCCTAAAGGTTCTGCAGCCTCCCGAGGATAGATACGGACGTCTACGTACCGATCCGCGAGACTCTACTAAACCGGCCTAGTAACCTAGGCTCTGATACCAACTTGTCACGGCCCCAAACCCGGTCATGATGGCGCCCAACCCTAAAGCTAGGCAAGCCTAACAAACAATCACTCCTAATTCAACAATAAATTTCAAATCCGACAATTTAAGGAGAATATTATAGTTTTAGAATAATAATCCAATATTTGTAGAAGAATAATACTGAAAAATATGAAGTCCGATAAAATACTCCCAAAAGATCTGGGGTCACGAGTCTAGAGCCTCTAAACAAAATTGGATAACAATATCTGAATGAAATACTCAAGTCTGGAAATGTATATATAAATAAAACTGAAATAGAAAGAGTAGTCAGGTCCTGCGAACGTCAAGAAGCTACCTCAAAAACTCTGATAAACTCTAGAGACAACGACTGCTCAGCTAAGCCTCCGGTGTACCTGAATCTGCACACAAGGTGCAGATGAGTACTAAGTACTCATTAAGTAATAAGCATATAAAATGTCTGAAGATAAGAAATATACTAAATGCCACAAAGAAAAGCTAAAACTAACAATCCGACACCTTACTACGAACGAACAGCAAAACAACATCAAGCATATCAGTCAAGTATAATGCAAGGATGTAATGCAATGCACATGAACATGATGTGGCGTACAGCCCGATCCATTTAACGTCGACGGTGCTCACTGGGGGTTTGTACAGACTCCGGAGGGGCTCCTTCAGCCCAAGCGCAATATAATCATAACATTCACTGTGGCGTGCAGCCCGATCCATACTCAGTCCACAATATGCATATGATTCACGTAAAAGATTCAATTAATTTCCCAATTTCCAATTTATTAAGAAGAATATACTTTTAACTTAAGGAAAAGTGACTTAGCATTTCAGAACAGTGATTAAACACAGGACTGAGANGGCAATAAGCCCAGATATAATCAATACAGGGTGCATATCAGTCGCCAATATAGAAACATTCTTGTTCGAGATGGACCAAGTCACAATCCCTAGTCATAAACAATCCCGCACCTGCCATGGGGTGCGAGTCACGCCCTACAATAGCGTCACAATGTGATAAGCCGGGGTTTCAAACCCTCAGGCTATCATATACACCAACTACTCACCTCTAACCGGCCGTAGAATGGTCCGCAATACCTTTTCCTTTCGTATCGATCTCCTCGCGTGTCGAATCTAGTCAAAATCACAACGAATACATAAATATGGGTTAAAGAAACATAACCCAATCAAAAATACTCGAAAAGTATAAAAATTCACGAAGTTGGTAAAACCTGAGCCCCGGGCCCACTTCTTGAAAAATTACTAAAATCATACCAACGGATTCCTCGTCTCGCTACGAGTCTGTACATATAAAGTTCATCAAAATCGGAGTCCGTTTGACCCCTCAAATTCCAAATTTACACTTTCTTAGGTTTCAAACCCTAACCTCCATTTTTACCCTTTAATTCCTTGAATTTACAGTGTTTAATCTATGTTTTTACATCATAACAACATAATCCGAGTCTAAGAACACTTACCTGATGATATACCACGAATTCTCTTCAAAAATCACCCACAAATCGCCTTTCCCCGAAGTCTAAAATATTTTCTTTCTGAAATTAGAAAACACTGTTTCATTAAAACTTCAGTGATTTTCGCTTCTGCGACATCCCAACCACTTCTGCGACCAATATACCGCTTCTACGGTTTTCCTTCAATTTTCCAGGACCGCTTCTGCTGTCCATAACCGCTTTTGCGGTGACCGCTTCTGTGGAAACTCTTCCGCTTTTGCGAAAATACCAGCCTTTCTCTAGGACCGCTTCTGCGATTGACCAGCCGCATCTGCGGAACCGCTCTTGCGGTTGCGGTCCTTTTTCCGCAGATGCGGAATACCTGTAGCTTCAGATGACAGACCTGCTGCAAACTTTAAAAATTCCCGTTTAACCATCCGAAATCACCCCGAGGCCCCCGGGACCTCAACAAAAAGTACCAACACATCCCAACAACTTATTCAAACTTGCTCGTAACATAAAAACACTATTAAAAAACATAAGAAAATTAAAAAAAGTAACTCAGAGATAAAATACTCAACTTTTTCATAGTTTTTCCAAACATAGTTCTGCTTTTCAAGAATATCAGTGAAAATCCAAATCCTTTATCAAAATCATCGCAAATTTTTTAGACAGTTTGAAAACTATAATTTTCCTGAAAAATCCTTTCCACAATAAATAAAATGTTTCATTTCCTTTCAAAATAAAAGTGTGAAATACCACTCTATGGCCCCATGTGAATGTGTGCCAAAAGTCATGAATGGTGTAATACCGTACAACATGAGCAAAAATGCATCTCAATGTCTATATGCCATGTGTGCATGCTAATGCCATGTATCGCAGAGACGAATCATGTACTCACACTCTCAGAGTACTCAATCTCCCTGTCTCACACTTTTCACTCATCATACTCAACCACTCGGTACTGTATATTGCTCACACAGCCTAGGCAAGATCTATCTCGAAATATATACATCACTAACCATCAGTCATTCATTACCGAGGAAGGCCAATCCACCCCTATGTAGAAGATCCATCTCTAGGTATATAAATGCTCCAAACAAGATCCATGTCCAGGGAAGATCCATCCCTCAATATAATCAACTGCGCTCACTGCAGGTGTGCAGACTCCGGAAAGGGGCTCCTTCAGCCCAAGTGCTATCATCTGCACGAACAACTCGCATGCTGCACGGATAACTCATGTGCTATGATTAATCAGAATAATCACTACGGTGTGCATCCCGATCATATAATTGTCACTCACAATCAGTTTTTCGACCTCACTTAGTCAGCAATCTCTCCAGTCTCGGCAACGGGCTCATAATGTCATAAAAACTGACCCAGAATAATGATAAGGTGTATTAATTAGCAATAACCGAGACTGAGATATGATATGAATGCATGAATGTGACTAAGTATGAAATATCAGTGAAATCAATGAGACGATAGCAAGAAATTACTACTATGTGTACCTGCAATATCAACATAAAGCCTAAACATGATATCTAGCATGATGTACAACTCATTTAATTCATCACATGGTGAAAACACAGATATCAACAAAATAGGGCCACCTTTCAGTGCCCTGGACACAACAGTCACAATTCATAGGGTGTACGCCTACACGCGTGTCACATAGCATGTGCGCCACCTCAACATCAATCACATAGCACGTAATTCGGGGTTTCATACCCTCAGCACTAAGTTTAGATGAGGTACTTATCTTAAAGAAGATAATTCCAATGCCGGGCAAGCCAAACGATGCTCTAGAATGCCATCATGCGCGTAGCGACCTTCGAACGGCTCAAAACTAGCCAAAAGCAACTTAAATACATCAGATAACGCCCACAAAAACAATTACAAATGATAAAGATTGAATTCTACATCAAATCTGACTCCAAATTCGTGTTCAAAACTCAAAAATTAATATTATGAAACATTAGGCCAAAATTGCCAATTTCCTTTTTAAAATTCATCAACCAACTAAAATCAAACATAGGTTCATGGAATATAACCAAAACCGAGTTGAGAACACTTACCCCAATCCTTGTGATGAAATTTTCTCCAAATATCTCTCCATTCCGAAGCCATAGCTCAATATGTGATAAAAATGATCAACCCTCTAACTTATACTCCCTCTGTTCCAGTTTATGTGAACCTATTTCCTTTTTGCTTCGTTCCAAAAAGAATGAACCCTTTCTAAATTTGTAACAATTTAGCATAAAGTTACAACTCTACCCTTAATGAGAAGCTTTTATAACCACACAAATACGATGGGCCCCATTTGGACTTATTTAGGACCACAAATTCCAAAAGTCTTTATTTTTTTCTTAAACTCCGTGTCCAGTCAAACAGATTCACATAAATTGGAATGGAGGGAGTAATAATTTGCCGAGAAATTCTGCATTTACGGATACTTAACTACATCTGCAGTGTCAGAGAAGCGACCAGAATTCCACTTCTGCAGTAAAACACTAAAACTGCCTTCCGTTTCTGCGGTACATACCAAGCATCTGCGCAATCGCAGGTGCGGAAAAGCCCATCGCACCTGCGCAACGTTTGCTTCTGCGACCACGCAGGTGCGGGAGAATCTCGCACCTGCGACTCCAGTTTACCAGCCTAAACTTTGCTTCTGCGATCAACTTTCCACATCTACGGATTGGCATCTTCTTGCATTCTTCTGCATATGTGGAAACACCAGAACCAACAGCCTTCAACAATGCACTATGAAACGAAAATTATCTGAACCTCGTCCGAAACTCTCTCGAGCCCCTTGGGAGCATATCCAAACATACCAACAAGTATGATAACATCACACGGACCTAATCGATGCCTCAAAACACACATAACAATATCAAAATGACGAATCACATCTCAATCCAAAATTAATGAACTTGAAACTTCAAACTTCCATAACCGATTTCGAAACATATCAAATCACGCCCCATTGACCTCAAATTTTGCACACAAGTCACATTTAACATTACAGACCTTCTCCAACTTCCGAAATTGGAATCTGAACCCGATATCAAAAAGTCCACTCCCAGTCAAACTTTCTAGAATTCCAACTTTTGCCATTTCAAGTTAAATTCCACTATGGACCTCCAAATCACGATTCAGATGCGCTCCTAAGTCCAAAATTATCCAACGAAGCTAACAGAACCATCCAAAATCCAATCCGAGGTCAAATACTAAAAATTTAAACTTGGTCAAACCGTTTAAATTTAAAGCTTCTAATTGAGAATCGTTCTTTCTAATCAGTTCTGACCTTAAAACCAAAACCGACGATTCACAAACGTCGTAATACATCATATGGAGCTACTCACACCCTCAAACAACCAAGCAAAGTGCAAATGCTCAAAACGATCAATCGAGTCATTACATCCTCCCCCACTTTAACATATGTTCGTCCTCGAACATGCCAACATTTTCCAAAAGCCATATAATCGCCGTAAAACCTTATCCTACACATACCTGGAGGTTATCCCACGTCACCCTATCCCATATAGGTGTCATAGCATAACATGACTAAAATTTCCTAATCCAACCTAGACCATAAGCCTTAGAACCAAAATTTTCACATCCAAAATTTTCCATAAAATTAGAATCTCGCATCTACAGACTGTATAAGTCTGAACAAGTTGTATCAAGCCATATTCGTAACCCAAGATGAAACCACATGATATACCACATAACTCAAACACTTATGGGGATAATTTATAATTATAGTAGCAGCTCGAAACAACCCAATACTGGTAATGAACCTCCTATAAAATAGGGCCTCTTTTTAACACCTTCGTATGCTACCAATGAAGAAAGAAACACGTAGAAACTCATAACCATTCTTCAGATCAACAAGTTGTGGAACTCTCTCTCCTTCGATAGGAGCTATAGCAAATTTCTAAGTCATTTAGCATCAATATCCTTCCAAATATATCGTAATCATATCCGATAACACCGATTTTAGACCAATGACCTCATCACATCCAACACGACCACTCTAGTGACATGATACATCAATGCAATCTAAAGCCAGAACATGTGCAATCTGTGCACGAATAAGCAACATCCCAAATGTACTCAAATATGGAAAATGACACAAGACAAGAGAACCTTCCCGCAAGCTCGATGGGTAGCACCACAATGCAATATTAAGAACCCATCACACATCGCAGAACCAAAACACACAAATCTAACACAAATGATCATACCTCTAAAGAACTCCGCTACAATGCATGACCCCATCCAAACGCTGGTCCATATCATACACCTCGAGCCACCCTGCTCAAAATCTATAACCACTCGAAATTAGACATCAAGTACCCAAAGTGCATTACCAAAACCATGGAGAGCAAATAACATAATGCCACCATCCAAAAGGAACATATCCAATGCACAATCAGTCACGCACTACCCAATTACTCGTCTTACTCAAATTTCCGCTATAAAGCCAAAATAGAACCGCACCATAAGTGCATATAGCCAATGAATCATAACTCCTCGTAATATAGAATAGTAACTCATAGATCATTTCAGAACTTGAATAAGCTCAACAATAGCCGAATGGCACATCCCTCACATATAGCAGTAGGGAGCCTACCAATCCGGCTTGGTATAGCATACACATCCAAATTGGGCCTATTAATGGACCCCCAAATCAGCTCTAGCCACCCACAAATAGATAATTAACCCTTCAAAAGGCCACAATGACTGAATCACAACACATACTAACCTTTGACTAACCTTGGCCACATTTTCACAGTCCACAACCACGAAAAAATCTACTCACGAGAAATCCTAGTCTCCAAATCCACAGAACATACGAATCACCCTATCTGATCTCAAGTCCACTGCCTGAATGTCCATACTTCTCAAATTATACGATCATCCCACGGGGAATACTTCTATAATTCTTCTGTGCCATAAAGCTAAATTCGAACATCAGTAGTCGATCAAACAAGAGAATATCGCAATACCAATGAATTGTTCGTAAACCAAAACATATTGCCCCTTGTGAAATGTATACTCTCATCACGCCATACCAAATAGTAATATCATTTACCTAGTCTCCTTCATGAGTGAACTGTGACCTTGCTCATGCAATCTCCATCCCACACGACACACCACATATACCATGCCATCCTATGATAAATATGAGAAATTCATAATCGACTCCAAGTCACAAGAAACTACTTACTCAATTAGCCAAGAACTTTCCATACTATCTTCGATCAAGCTGTCCAAACATGCCGATCCATTACCATACCGATCTAATCTACTACCAAGTTGTCCTATTTATCCGAGTTCCTTATGAATTACCTTCAAATTGATACTTTTCCTCACCATAATACTACAATCCTCAACCCAAACTCAGCACACGAGGCCCTAACATAAAACTACACCACCCTAAGGCTCATAAGGAGCTGAATGCTCTCTTAAGCACCCCAAAAGTACCACAATCGAGATACTCACTCTAAAGAGACCTTCTGTGAATTTCAAGTAGTTCATCTTACCTTCCTGATACTGAAATATAGAATCCACAATGATGTAGAAATATTGCGAGCCTTGACACCATCCAATGTAACTCTCAACTTCTAGCCACATACAAATCCATAAAAATTCTCAATTGCCACATATAAATCTTGAATTCGTTAGAACTATTCTCGAGAGTCATCCACTCTGCTCAAATCTTAATTAAACTGATCAAACGGGCCGAACGATCTGTGCCCCATTAGCACTCCAACACCCAAGGAACTAACTCCACCTTAATGCAACCCGATAAATTTCTGCTCCACGCATATTACATCCTTCACCAATAACAACTCGAATCATTCCATGATTCTCATGTACTCATAAATCCTAATACAACTCATACCTAGAACTTCCTTTACTTAAGTCATCCTCGATCTCACCCTCCGTGGAACATAACTCATCCACAAGTATACGTTAAACCGAACCAAAACAACACATAACTAAGAAATTAACTTATCAATAGCAAACTGCTCCACTTAGCTCAAACCCATATATCAAAACACACGTTAACTCCCAATTCCCATATTCTATTACTGCCATAATACCATAGTGAGGTCAACCAAATCCTTCATAAGCTCATGCAATATAAACCAGCTAGTATTTCAAATCATCTGCAAATCTCGCATTCACCCTTGTAACAGTTAAGCCCACTCTCATAAGCGATCCAAACTCAAATTGGAACACATATATTTCACTGGTAAAAGAAAACTCCCAACAATAACATAGGGATCACACAAACCTCAGGACACCTCGCAGGAGATAACCCACCTGCTTTGCCTCAAGCTGACCTCTCTCTACACCCTTCCACAATCATAAGCATTGCGCAATCACTAAATCTTTCTAAGTCTGAAATCATATTATGACATGAAATCTACTTCACTCCTCAACCAAACAACATGAAAAGATCCTTCAAAACACCCATAACTCGGGGCTATACATCAAATCAAGATGGAAATCAAGTACCAAATAGTTCTTTTTACACCTCAAGAAGACCCTTCTCATCACATTCAAATCATTTGAATATATCTCGCAGTCACATCATATTCATCACGTAGCCATCCACCCATAAATTCTAGTAATAGAGATATTACCGGACATATCAGTCTAAAAACATGTGCTCACACAATCAACACCTCTGTGCTCAAGCTACAGTCAAAAACCCACCTCAAGTCCTCCAAACTGAACCATCATCAGCATACCAAAATCATATCTCGCACCTCTTCCAGGGAATCACAAGTCGTCGATACACAATTAAAATCGAGCACTCATGTGCGCATACAAATGCGTGGAGGGAATTCAAATAGTTACGCTTCAAGCTGAATCAATGCTGCATGATAAGGAAAAAAAGTTGGGAAGTATATCCTAAATGCCCTGTAGCCTCTCGAGATAGGATGTACGTCATCATACCGATTCGCAAGACTCTACTAGACACTTACTCATGACTTGTAGAACCCATGGAACTAGGTCTTTTATACCAATCTATCATGACCCAAAATCCACTAGTCGTGATGGCACGTAATCCAACCCGCTAGGTAAGTAAACTAATAACTATTCAATTTTACTAATGTTAACAGGTCAATTAAACAGAATAAATTATCTGAATCTAATATATTTTCCAAGGACTAGTAGTACAAATCACGAGTTTCTACGAATAGAATTTACAAAAGTTGATATAAAGTAAATACATCTTCTATTTAAAAAGTACATAAATAGAGTTTTATAATCTAAGGCTACCATGATCAAGAGGCAGCTGCAGCAGGAACGCAAGTACACCTTCAATGCTAACTCTCGCCATGCACAGCAACATCAATAATCAAAATCTGCACGCAATGTGTAGAAAGTATAGTATGAGTACACGGACCCCATATACTCAAAAAGTAACAAAGCTAACCTTAGGTTGAAAGTAGTGATGAGCTTGAACCAGGTCGGGTCGAACATCAAGTCAACATCAATTTATAACAACGTAAGAAAATTAAAAAAAGAAGTAACTCAGAAATAAAATGTTTAGCTTTTTCATAGTTTTTCCAAATAATTCTGTTTTTCAAGAATATCAGTGAAAACCCATATCCTTTATGGAAATCATCGAAATTTTTTTGAGACAGTTTAAAAATTGTAATTTTGCTGAAAAATACTTTCCATAATAAATAAAATATTTCATTTTCTTTTCAAATAACAAGTGTGAAATACCACTTTATGCCCCCATGTCAATGTGTTTCAAAAGTCATGAATGATGTGACACCGTACATCATGAGAAAAAATGCATCTCTATGCATGTATGCCATGTGTGCATGCTAATGCCATGTATCGCAGAGATGAATCACGTACTCACTGTCACACCACCTTTTTACACCACCCACCGAGGGGGCGGTATATAAAGGAGTTTTTTCGATTTAAGTGATATTATTCGAGATGGAATTATTTAGCTTTGTCAGAGTCACCACTTGGAATAAATTATGGTGTCCCAAGTCACCACTTTATTTTAAATCCCAAATCAAGGAAGTTTTTATTTTTAAAGTCTGCGAACCAGAAATTCTAGGTAAGAATTTTTGTTAACCCGGAAGAAGGTGTTAGGCATTCCCAGGTTCCATTATTCTAGCACAGTCACTTAGTGATTATTACTTGGATTAAATTGTTTAACTACTCATTTTTAGGACCTATGTGCAATTATCTTTTTACCGCTTTTAATCACATTGATTATTCATAATCAAAGTATTGAGTTACGCGTACGTATACTCTTTTCTTTTGGTGTATCAAAAATCATGTCACGCGAACGTATCCACAATTAATAATGCTTTGTTTATTTATTAAGAAAAGTTTGGTTGAAGTTGTGCGAACGCATACTCCGGTTTTTTAATAAACTAATTTGCAATTATATTACGCGAACGTATGCACAATCGCAATACTAATCTAAATTGAGCCTAAAGCAAACTACAATTATTAATTCAATTATGTGAGGGCCATAAATTAAAAGATTATACTTGTATATGGCACACCCTAATTTATTTATCTAAATTTGTGATGGCCAAGTGTTATAAATTAAAGCATGACACACCTCAATTTTTAGAAGGTTTATTTAATTAAGGTCACCTAGGATATCCCTAACTAAGACTTAATTCAACCAAGGCTAACTAATCATGAAATGGTTCTTAAATTATTTTTTGGTACAAGGGTGGATGGACCAGAAACAGCCGGCATAGTCGAATCAGCTTCGCGAGCTGGGAATTGGGCTCGCAGATGTCCTAAAAATCGGAAGCCTTAGAAATGAAACAGCCCACGTTGGGCTTATATTTTCCTTCAGGTGGGCATAGTTTTGCATTGGCACCGGCTGGGCCTGTCCACCTCTTTACATTAAAAACTTAAACAAACTTGCCAAGGAAAAGGTTTGCTAAAAATGGAACTTCAAAAAATAAAGCAGTTCAAAATTGAAGGTTTTATCATGCTACTGCGATTTGCAAAAAAAGGAAAATAACAAAGAAAACAAGAATTTACCATAATTCAGGAGGGATATCTTTCAAATTATTAAACTACTGGGCTTAAAGCCCAGGTTCAACAGCTTAAATCCCTGATTTGTTTGAATGGATCTCAACTTGGGCCTAGCTGTGAGCCTGGCCCAGTCATGGCTATGAAATATGTTCGTCAAATAAACTATGGATCTTAATTGTACTGACCCAATACTAAATAAACTAGAAAAAGAGAAACTGAATTTTTAAGAGTTATAAAAGTCCATTTACAACACTTGAAAGTTATAGAAGTCCGGAAAATTAAAGTTATTGCATGATAATCCTATTAAATACATAAAATACTAATCTAATCACTAACTATTACAGCTTCCATATATGGATAATGAACACTGCCTCTTCTTCGATATTGCTTATCCATCAAAGTTGTGCTTCATGCGTGAATAGCACTGGATTTTAGTATGCTGAAGCAGTAGAGCTTTGGATTTTAGAAAAAACCTTTATACTTGCTGATTTGGTCAACTGGTGACCAAATCCATAAGCATTGGCTCAAAGTTTTTGGCAAATAGATTCAAAATAACATCAACATTACTTATACCAAGAAAAGAGGGGGAGAGAAACTAGCTACAGGACCATTATTGTACCAGAATATTCTAAGGAAAACACCCAAACATGTGGGACAGCCTGATTCATGGATTTAATCATGTCAAAAGGTTAAACTCATGTATCAACTGAGGTTTTAAACCTTGCAGTTATGGCATGTTGACTTAAGGCAGTATAGAATACACTTAAAGGAAGGGGGGAAGGTTGGTTTAAACTATGAATTTGACCTTGGAAAAAGTCAGATTCACAAGGTTTGTTTATTCATACAAGCTTGAAAGATCTAAATGGAAACTTTGAGAATAAAAAAAAAGGGATGGTTCATGAGTTTGACTATGTTTGAAGGTTAAACACACAAATCTTTAGAAGTTCCAACTCAGAATCCTAGCATTTCCTTTCCTCAACATTTGAATCTTAATTCAAAATTTTCAGAACCAATTGGTTTAACCAACTGGTGGTTAAACTAATCGGCTACTGCTCATATCCCAAACAGTCAGAAGACCTATAAAAGCAGTACTTTGAACTGGAAGAAATTAGATGAGTAAGAGAAGAAAAGCATCATAAACTAACCTAAACATTGCCATAGAATGATGACTACTTATGCTATTTTTTCACAATAGTTTCTATATGCTGAAATGCATACAAAAATACATGAAGGGCTGATGGAAAATAATGAACTAACACATTAGTTCCTACTGTTAGCACATGCATCTATACACACACAGTTATGAACAAATTTAGATTGCACAAATAGAGTCATTTTCATAGACAAAAACTTGGTTACATACCTAGAGATGATTCAAATAAGACTAAAAGAGAACCAAGAGAACAAAAAATTAATTCTTCCAAAAGGTAGTAATCAACGCAAGCAGCAGACAACACCAAATCAGAACCCAATTTCAGCTTCCAAAACCCAGAGATTTCAACTCAAGAAGACCAAAAGAAATCCCTTTACTTCAAATAATTTTCAGCTCTTCAAAGAAACCATAAAAGGAAAGTTTTTCTTAAAGTTTGAAACCTAGTTTTCATCAGAAGAGAGAATGGTTTTTGTGCAGTAAAATAGTGCTCAAAAATCTATGCGAGAGTGAAGGAATATTTCTTTAAATAGAATGCACAAAAGAGCATCAAAAATGAAATATTCTAATCCAAAATTCTGAAATTTAGAATAGTACAGCATATTTTACAGCTGGTTGTCCTTTTTCCTATCCAATACCAATATTTTCCTAAGGATAATGACAGTAGTGCTGCATTCTAGAAAATTTTGATATTTAGCCTTGGTGAAAGTTAATTTTACCCTTCTAAAATACTGCTTATTTAATTTTTTACCTTAACTTTTGTTTCAGTTAGGTCCCTAAGGTTTTACTAATTTTCACATCAAGGCAAACAAAATCATCCTAAGAGAAGATCAGAAATTTTAAATAAAAAATGGCTTAAGAGGGTCATGACACTGCCTTCTGGAACTAAATCAATCTAAGAGAAAAGAGATTCAATCAATTAAACCTAAACTAGGTTTAATATGATCAACCCTTATAATTAAACGCAAACAGAGTTACAAATATGGGCTAAAAGACTCTAAACAAATTCGAACTTGACATTAATTCAACTTAGCGAAATTGAGGCATGCTTCCATCTATTTACTGGACATGGACAAATGGAAATATGAAGAAGAAAGGAGCAGGCATACAATTGAATCACAAAATGAAACCAATTAGAACATGAAAGAAAAGTAAGGAAAGGAAACAAAAACAAACCTAATCATGCTGCTAAAAAATAATCTAGCATGCAAAGAGGAAACCAAAATCACAAAGAATTACCATACAGAAATCAAAGCCGGATCTGAACATTGTCTTGTCCAAATAGCTTGAGGTGTAGCATGGACTTTGACCAACATTAATCGACGGTTCTTAATAAGAACAGTTGATTAACAAAGGTTTTAAGTCCATCCAACCAGGTACAATCTCCAAAAGATGAAGAAGAAAATTAGGGTTCGTCCGGGGCCGGGAGATTTGAAATTCAAAGAATTCGGGGCCGATTTGGACAAAATTGGTTGAGGAATTAGGATGAGGATAGGACGGGGATGCAGTGGTGTTAATTTGGAGTGATTTGGGCGAGTTAGGGCTTTGGCCATCTCTTTTGATTCAAGATTCGATAGGTTCGGCTGGGATTCGAGAGAAGGGGTTTGGAGATTTGGAAGGAGGAGAAGGAGAGGAGTCTATGGTGTAAATTTAGTGGTGATTGGACACCGACCGCCGCCGTAGGCGATTTTCGGCGGGCAGTAGGCGGCGGTTCACAGCGGAGGCGATGAGGGGATAGAGGGGCGGCTAGGGTTTGGTCTCAGAGAGGATGAGAGGACAAATGAGATGGATTTTTGGTTTTGGGGGTGGGTTGACCCGGTTCGGACACTTATATGGAGAAGTAAAAATCAGTTCCGGATCAATCCAACGGCTGAGATCAATTTGGGGTAAAACAGGGTCGTTTAGGGGTTATAGGGGTGGACCGGGTATGGGCATGATTTGGGCCTGGATCTTGGAGATGAATTTGGCATGGTTTGGGTTCAGGGAATTAATTTGTATAGGGGGAGTAGTTGGGCCGAATTTGTATGCAAAAAATTGGCCCAATTTTCATAAATGAGCCCCTTCTCCAATTCTTCCTTTATTTTCCTTTTCTTTTAATCTTTCTCTTTTTTTTCTTCTTTTCTTTTTTTTTAAATTAGAAATCCTAAAATTAAAAACAAATTCTAAATTATCTAAAATGTAAATTAAGCTAGTTAATTAATTATAAAATTATAAAAGCTATTTTAATCCTAAATTAGAGGATAAAAATGTAGAAATTGATCATTTTTTTGTGATTTTTATTTTTAATAAAGAAAATAACTAATTAATTACTCCTAAAAATATAAAAATAAATCCTAAATGCAATGAATGATATTTTTTGGTATTTTCATAATTAAAAAATTAACTTCAACATAAAAGAAATGCAAATAATTAAATAAAAATCTCTAAAAATGATAAATAATTAAGGAAAAAAATCTATTTTCTTGAATTTTTGTAGGAATATTTCATACAGGGAAAAAATCACGTACTCACACTCACACTCTCAAAGTACTCAATCTCACTATTCGCACTGTTCACACATCATACTCAATTACTCGGTACCTTATATGGTCCATACGGCCCAAGGAAGATTCATCCCGAAATATATATACATCATTGTCCATCAGTCACTCAATACCAAGGAAGGCCAATCTAGCTGCATAGAGAAGATCCATCTCTAGGTATATAAATGCTTCGGACAAGATCCATGTCCAGGAAAGATCCATCCGATAATATAATCAACCGCGCTCACTGGGGTGCATAGAATCTGGAGGGGCTTCTTCAGCCCGAGCGGTATCATCTGCACGGACACTCACGCTCTGCACGGACAACCCACGTGCTATCATAAATAAGAATAATCGTTGTAGCGTGCAGTCTGATCCCATAACTGTCACTCATAATCAGGCTCTCGGCCCCACTCAGTCATCAAGCTCTCCAGTCTCTCTCACGGGCTCACAATGTCATAACAATTGGCCTGGAATAATGATATGGTGTATCAATAAGTAACAACTGAGACTGAGATATGATATGAATGCATGAATGTGACAAAATATGAAATATCAATGAAATCAATGAGATAACAGCAAGAAATGACCACTATACATCCCAACAATATCAGCTCAAAGCCTAAACATGATATATAGCATAATGTACAACTCATTTACTTTATCACATGGTGAAAATACAAATATCAACAAAATAGGGCCACTATTTAGTGCCCTGGACACAACGGAGTCACAATTCACAGGGTGCACGCCCACACACCTATTACCTAACATGTGCATCACCTCAATATCAATCACATAGCACATAATTTGAAATTTTATACTCTCAACACTAAGTTTAGAAAAGTTACTTATCTTAAGCAAGCCAATTCCGACACCGGGCAAGCCAAGCGATACTCCAGAATGCCATCACATGCGTAGTGACCTATGAATAGCTCAAAACTAGCCAAAAAAAACTCAAATACATCAGATAACACCCAATAAAACAATTACAAATGATAAAAGATCGAATTCTACATCACATCCCAAATTCAACCAAAAATGACACTCGGGCCCACGCCTCGAAACTCGGCAAATTTTACAAAACCCGACAACCCATTCAATCATGAGTCCAACCATACTAGTATCACTCAAATCCAACTCCAAATCGGTGTTCAAAACTCAAAAATTCATATTATGAACCTTTAGGCCAAACCCCCAACTTTCTCTTTAAAATTCATCAATAAAGAGCTAAATCAAAAATAGATTCACGGAATATAATCAAGACCGAGTTGAGAATACTTACCCCAATCCTTGTGATGAAATTTGCTTTAAAATCACTCCATTCCGAAGCCCGTAGCTCAATATGTGATAAAAATGACCAATCCTCAAACTTATAACAATCTGCCAAGAAATTCCGCATTTGCGGACACACAACCGCATCTGCAGTGTCTAGAAGCGACCAGAATTCCACTTTTGTGGTAAAACACTAAATCTAGGCCTCCACTTCTACGATCCATACAACGCATTTGCGCAACCACAGGTACAGAATCACCTGCACAACATTCGCTTATGTGCCTACATTCCTGTCACGACCCAGAACCACACTGGTCGTGATGGCGCCTCTCGTGAAGACAAGGCCAGCCAACTAACCCAATTCACTTTCTTTTAAGATTATTTAAACATAAATGAGTAAAGTGATACAGTTTAACAGCAATAATAATCAGGACTACAACCCCACACAACCCGACCGGGGTGTCACAAGTCACGAGTATCTAAGAAAGATCTTTATTACAAATTTCAAAATCTATAATACATAGAGTAAAATCTGGAAATTAAAAGGGAGAAGAAACTCGGTGCCGCGAACGCCGGCGGTCACCTTGCTTAGCTACGATAGCAATACCTTCAAATCCGCTACTAACCCGCTACCGGGTGAACAGTACCTGCAACTGCACGCGAGGTGCAGGGAGTAAAGTGAGTACTTCCAACTCAGTGGTAATAAGAGCGAATAATATCTGAGCGATAAGAAAACACGTATGAGCACTCCAAAATGCTATAACAGACAGTAGAACCCTTTCAGAAAAATAATAAAAACCGTAACACCGAGAAAATCCTTCAGAAAATCTGAAGCTCAGTTAAAATCTCTTTTGAAAATATGTCTTTTCAACAGTTGCAAAAAATAATTTCAACAAGCAGGAAATAATCAGAAATCTGCCCCTCGGGCTCAGTATCAACCGCTCAGAACAGTATCAGCCCCTCGGGCTCAACTCAGATCAGTACCAAGTACAACATCAGCCTCTTGGGCTCAGCACTCCTTAACATGTAACACCAGGGTATCTGGTCAACAAGGCAAGTAATAGCATGCATGCCAATGATATGTGAGTGCTAAGATCATGCCACGTATTACAAACAGGAATGAATGCATGAATGCAATGCAATGCACATGACCGCTACGGCGCGTAGCCCGATTCATGGGTACCATGTGCTCACTAAGGGTGTGTACAGACTCCGGAGGGGC
>MU717080.1:146496-169862 GCA_026770625.1 Nicotiana glauca | reverse complement strand
AACATTAAAGGTTGCAGGAATTGGAACCTAGCTTCAGTAGGTAAGTTGATATGGCAGTTGGCACTAATTAAGAAATCTCTATGGGTAAAGTGGGTACATGGAGTGTATATGAAAACTAACTCTGATATATAAGCTCATTCCCCACCAACAGATAGCAGTTGGTATTGGAGGAAATTAAATACAGTCAAAGAGTTGATGAGAGATTGGTACTTGCAGGGCAAATATGTGCTCAACAATACAGGGGAGTATTCTATAAATTCAAGCTATATTGCATTAATTGGGAGTCAACAAAGAATGAAGACTGCATATTTGTTATGGTCAGCAGTAGCTCAATCAAAGCACAGATTCATAGGATCGCTGGCAACTCAAGAGAAATTATTGACTAAAGATAGAATCATTGGAATGAACATACAGGTTAAAGATGTCAAGTGTATACTGTGTAATGAAGATGCAATGGAGACTCAGGAGCATTTATTTGTACATTGTGCATGGACAAAAGCAGTACAACAAGAATTGAGCAGATGGACAAACTATGAAGAACAAACTATAGGAGTGAGGCAAATGCTGGAGAAGATAAAAAATAAGCATTGGAAGCAATTCAGGAAAGAAATCATAGCTGCAGTCCAACTAGCAAGAATAAATCACACATGGAGAGCTAGAAATAATAAAAAATTTTAGAATAGGACAACAAACACTGAAGAGATAGTTGTACAAATCAAAAGAGAAGTATTAGAAAGAATAGAAATGTAGGGAGTTCATAGGACATATTCAATGTAATTAGAATTTCTTAATTTGTTGGATTTAGGATGTCTAATTTCTACTATGGGAATTGGGTGCTCTATAAGTGTATATGATGTTTTAAGTTAATGGTAATTCACATTGTTACCAAAAAAAAAATGCTGCGTTAGGGAAGGAAAAATATCCTTTCTTTCTTTGTAATATAAAGTGGAAAAATTCCCTTGTAAAAAATAAAGCTGATAAATAATTTTATATTTGTTACTACTTGATAGCAGTAGATAAATGAGATTGCACGATATTGCTTCACACACCATGGTAAGCAGATTAATTAGGGTTGTGTTTTTATGTTTCCGAAAATACAAATGAATGAATGTTGTTACTACCTTATTTGATTGACATCTTCAAAGCTGTCTCCAAAGCTGCTAATCCCAAATCATTGCGTACTACTGAATTAAACTAACATCATGCTTTGCACAAGTATAAAATGGTTATTCAAAAGATGTTCTTTGTATTCTTTAGTTTATCTTTTATTAATCAAAACATGTTTCAATAATCTTATGTAGTATAAGCACTAAATAATTCAGGATACACGTGTAACGTAAAATAATGATTCATCTATTTAAACTTAATGTTTTCCTTCAAATTTTGTGTAATTCATAGCAAACACATATTTTAATATTATTCATACCAATTTAAAATTGATTATTAAGGATACACGTGTCTAAAAACTAGTCAAGTAGCTGTTTTAGGTTATTTTTTCTTTTATTGAAGTTTAGATTCACAATATGGTGTATTAGTTTAAGATTAAAGAACTTGCAATAGTAATAAAAATAAAAAAAATATAATATAATTGTTTGACTAAAAAGTATTAGGCCTTATTAGTTAAACCAATTCAATAAAAAGATTTGGGGTAAATTTTAGCCAAAGATAATTAATTCTAGATCTGATATAAATGATAGGAATGAACAAGAACGACTAATCATAAGTTTTGATTACAAAAGCGATTGACTCTCATGATGTAAGAAACAGATGATTGCTCCAACAATATCAAATGACAATGAGGAGTACATAAAGGAAAATAATCATCATACTCAAACAAGACTGCCCTCCGTTCGTTTGATAAACTAAAATTAAAGATGCATATTGAGATTCTAAGCTCTCATTCAGGAGCCTCAGGTTTCGGGAGCCTCCTCCTCTTTTTAGGGATTCTCTCTTGTTGTATGCATATTTGTTGCCCTGTTTGTGTCACACTTTCTCATGATATTTATACCAAATACTTTCCTTAACCAGCGGTCCTTAATCGAAGTACCTAAGTTCTTGGAGTATCCCATAGAATATTTCATCTGGGTGACGAACTGGCCGTTCAGACCGAATTAAGTGCTCGACCTCGACCGGAGCCAAATCGCTTACTGGTATATCGCTTCCTACACGCGACTTCGGTTTAGTTGCTTCTTGGTTGCTCTTCCTTAAGTAGAATTCCTTTGATCAGATTTTGACTCATACAGTTAATACTTTCGCCTAAAGGGATCATCTTTGGGCGAGCGCGGTAGGGGACTTCGCCCATTGCACCTTTTGAGGAATCTGAGCACATTGGTTAAAGGGTGACCCTTCATAGAGAGATTACGATATGATGCTTCAAGAGCCGTACCTGACCATTCTGTCAGTTTGAAATGATGTCAACCTGTCATGCGTCATTATGGCGTACGTTCCCTATACGTTACGTCATTTCCTGTGCCTCCTCTGCTTTGGAATTAACGTGGCAGCTTTTGGTTTTCCTGCTTGGGATGTTTGTATTCTTATAAATAGGGGAGAGACTTCTTCATTTGGGATTGCTGTGTTTTCTGCATATTATTCAAAAGACTCCAGGTTTCACTTTCCTCCTTCCTCAGGTTCTTACTTTCCATTCTTTTTTCTTTCAAAGTTACTTGCCATCGTTACTCCCTCAACCCCAGATCCTATTGCCTGCATAACCGAAGAAACATGGCTAGTGCACCTTCTACTTTTGATAGAGTCACTAGCACCATGGCATAGGAAATGGATGTGCCATCCCGTGAAGAAGGGACGACCATTGTAGAAGATGAGAACTTTCCCACCGTGGATGAGATAATTCCACGCTCGAAAAAAGCAAATATTATTTTTAAGCATTTACCTGACGCCGATCTTGAGCCCGTTGTTTTCGTAATGGACGTTGCGACACTTGCTTCGCTTAAGGCGAAGTGGATAATTCCCATTATGTTGAACTCGTTCCCGCGGCTAAACATGTCGTGCAGGTACATCGCCCCGGGTATTGTGCGTTTTACACGTACCATTTATCATTGGTTACACACTTCCCCTTCCTTTCCTAGCGGAAGACTTTTGTCATTATTAGGGGGCATGCCCGGCTCAGTTCTCCCCATATATATACAAACTTTTCCTCATGCTTTCTAAGTACGCGGAATTGGCTGACTGGGGGATTTCTCTTAGCCACTTGCTTCACCTTTCGTACCCAGTTTTTACAGGGTACTATGATACACCTTCATCACCGTGGGACCAAGGGATTGGTGGTGAAGATGGATGACAAGACCAATCACCATTTTTGGGAGAACTTCTTTGTGAGGACAGAGCATGTGGTGTTGAATCCTAACAAATTTCTTGAGGAGTGGAATTTTTCTCGTAAGTAACTTTTCGTAGATATATATATATATATAGTTTAGATTGCGGCTTCTCATTTTCCCCTTCTGGTGAATTGATTCTTCTTTTTGCTTCTATTTCATAGCCGAGAAGGCACCTCCTCCACTAGTTGCTGCTATTCGTGAGTGGGTGAGCCAGGTTTTTCCCTACACGATGGGGATTCGTGCATGGTCCCCGTTCCATGAGAGATTCAGATGTAGATCTTCAGTCGGTGAGTCATCTCATTTTTCTATGTGTTTTCCTCTTTGATTTAAACTTCTTTCTTTGGTAGGTCGACGGGGCACGAGGAGGGCGAGGGCTTCGGTGCCTGCTTTTCGTCAGTCGAGTCTCTCGACCGGACCTGCAGCGATCATGTGAGATCGCTCAAACCATCGTTGCTTTACAGACTACATCCATTCCCGTTCTTGGCAGTCGTGGGGCAGCGACCCCGCTGCCCGTGGTTTATTTGGTGGATGAGTCATCTCAGGACGATGACGAAAAGGCTCAGTTAAAGAGGAGAAGAATAAGGGCCAATGGGGGTACCCGAGATCGGGGGACCTCCGAAGAGCGAGCTCTATTGGCAGTACCAGAGTCTGTTGGTGATCTGTCACGACCCAAACCCCGCACTGGTCGTGATGGCGCCTCCCATGAAGACGAGGCCATCCAACTAACCCAACTCGTCTTTCCAAAAATAATTTAAACATGAATAAACAGCTAAAATATGACTTAATAATATTAATTAGCAGAAATACAACCCAACACAACCCTAATCGGGGTATCACAAGTTACGAGCATCTATTAAAGTGTGGATACAGTTCTACAAGGTCTAAACATACACAGAATAGGTATAATGAACAAAAGAGAGAGAAGCGGTGCTGCGAACGCTAGCAGTCACCTCGCTAAACTCCTAAGGCTCTGCCTCCAATCAGCCAAACCCGCTACAGGGTAAACAAATACCTGCATTTGCACATGAGGTGCAGGGAGTAAAGTGAGTACTCCAACTCAGTGAGTAATAAAGGTAAATAACAACTGAGCAGTAAGAAATCACGTATAACAGATCATCATGATGTATAGAAGCAGTGAAAAACCCTTGAGTAAAGCAGTGAAGCTGTGAAATCTTTGGAAATATCTTAGCTCAGTTTAAACTTCTTTTGAAAATAGCTTTTTTCAGCAATTACGCAATGATTGTAAAACAGTTAGTGCTGGTAAGCACAAAAAATCTGCCCTTCGGGCACAAATACCACAGTATAACAGGTAAAATGACAAGCAAGTATGAAAGATGAACACATGAAAATTCGCCCCTCGGGCAATATCTCAGAACAGTACCAGCCTCTCGGGCTATCTCACAATCACTCGTATCAGCCCCTCGGGCTACCTCACAATCACTCGTATCAGCCCCTCGAGCTCATTCTCAGAATAGTATCAATCACTCAGAACAATGGGTACCCGCGCTCACTGTGGGTGTGCAGACTCCAGAGGGGCCCCTTACGGCTCAAGCGCTATATCAAGCCACCTCATGGCATCATCACTCGGCACTCGGCATCACATCACTTAAGCCACCTCGTGGCATATAAAGTATCTCAGGCCCTCGGCCTCATATCAATCAGCATATCCTCACATATGGTCCTCGGCCTCAATCAGTCCGAAAATCATCACAAGCCCCTCGGGCATTTGTAAAACAGTAGTTCTCAGCCTAAAATATCATTTATGTTTCAAATCTGAGTAAAATTGGCTGAGTTTGTAAAATAGTAGATATAAACAGGACTGAGTTCAAATAATACGTCAAAACTGTGAGGAAACAGTGATAAAAATCCCCGAAGGGTTTAAATAATTGGCACGAAGCCCAAATATGGCAATCAGCCCAAATATGGCAATCAACCCAAATCATGATAATAACAAATAAGTTTCAGTCAAATGCGCGGTAAAATCATCAATCGGGACGGTCCAAGTCACAATCCCCCAACGGTTATCTACCCCACGCTCGTTATCGGGCGTGTAAGTCACCTCAATATAGCACTACGGTGTGCAATCCGGGGTTTCAAACCCTCATGGTGTCATTTACAATCATTACTCACCTTGAACCGGCGAAATCTCTAGCTTGGGATACCTTTGCCCATCAAATTGGCCTTCACGCGCGTCGAATCTATCCAAAATCAGAACAAATACATCACAATATGCTAAGGGAACAAAGCCCAAGCGAAAACAATCAATATCGGGCACAAATCCCGAAATTACCAAAACCTGAGCCGCGAGCCTACTTTTTGAAACTCAGAAATTCGTACACCAACGGGTTCCTTATTTTGCCATGAGTCTATGCATATAAAGAACACCAAAATCGGAGTCCAAATAACCCCTCAAATCCCAATTTGAAATATCAAACTCAAGCCCTAGTTCTTCCCGCTTTAGCAAAATTTCCATGAATTTCAAGGTTAATACCACAATTAAATCTTGTTTTTAGTTTATAGGACTTACCTACAATCAATCCCAGTCAAAACCCTCTTCAATTTCTCCCAAAGAGCTCTCAAGATGCTCAATAATGGTGGAAAATATGACCTAGTTCATGGAGGAAATGCCTTTAAAAACTATTCTGTCCAGCCCAGATTTCCTCTACGCGATCGCATCCCCTGGCTCGCGATCACAATGAACAAAAATTCCAGCTCTAATTTTTAACACTATGAGATCGCAAATACAAGCTCTTTACCCTA
Source organism: Nicotiana glauca (assembly GCA_026770625.1). Classification (NCBI taxonomy): domain Eukaryota; kingdom Viridiplantae; phylum Streptophyta; class Magnoliopsida; order Solanales; family Solanaceae; genus Nicotiana; species Nicotiana glauca. Next base: position 163,770 of record MU717080.1, on the reverse strand, counting down.
CGCGATCGCAGACGTTCCCATGCGATCACGTTGAACAATAATAAAACTCCCAAAATTCCCTCTATGTGATCGCACTAATGCACCTGCGATCACAATGCATGAACTCCTGACCCTACGCGGTCGCGGACATAACCCTGCGATCGCATTGAAAAACTGACCAGCCCCCATAGATCCTCTTATGCAATTGCGAAGCTCCTCCCGCGATCGCATAGAACAAAAGCCTGCAACACTGAGCTGTAATTTTATGCAATATCCAAAGTCCCAAAAATCTTCCGTTAACCATCCAAAATCACCCCAAGGCCCCTGGGACCTCAACCAAAAGCACCAACGCATCCTAAAACATCATTCAAACTTGTTCCAATCTTCAAAACACCTCAAACAACACCAAAACCATCAAATTACATCGGATTCAAGCCTAAGTTCTTCTAAAACTTCCGAAACACGCATTCGATCAAAAACCCAACCAAATCACCTCCAAATGACCTGAAATTTTGCACACACATCCCAAATAACATAATGAATCTACAACAACTCTCAGAATTCAATTGCGACCCTCGGATCAAAATCTCACCTATCAACCGGAATTCGCCAAAATACTTACTTCGCCAATTCAAGCCTATTTCTACACCGGACCTCCAAAATCACTTCCGATCACACTCCTCAATCACAAATCATACCTCGAAGCTAACCAAGCCATCAGAAATCATATCTGAGCCCTCTAACACATAAGTCAACATCCGATTGACTTTTCCAAACTAAGCCTTCCTTAAAGAGACTGAGGGTCTCATTTTTTACCAAAACTTCTCCAAACCAACTCGATCACACAAGACTCGGAAAGAAGAAAAATTGGGGGAAACGGAGCGATAACTCATGAGAAGACGGGTCAGATCGTCACATGATGCCAATTTAGGTGAGGAGACCGTATCCCCATTGGGCATAGAGGTGGTGCCCGCTTGTGGCATGGAAGAATCTACCATGGTAGTGGGGTAGAACCCGGAGGCTACTATGATTATTCTGTGTCGCCCATCGACTTCATAAAAGGACTGCGCTTCCTCTTCGGCCAGCGAGAGGGCAAAAGGCATAGTCGTAGATGACTGCGAATCCAATTCGGATATTGACCCCGAGGACATAAGCATGTCTGAGGTAGGATTCACAAGGGTGGAGGCAGGGACAGACAATTCCTCCCGCATGATTGAGATTGCCCCTGAGTTTTCTTGGAGGACACGGTGAGCCTAGTGCCATAATTTTCCCTTCTTTATTCCACTAGTGAGAGCAGGTCCCTTCAGGAGATCAGTGATGCTGGCCTATCACGGGGCATAGCCGGAATGACATTGAAGGTTAGTCTATTACTTTTTTCATTTTACGTCTCCTATTCTTGCTAATTTTTTTGTTTTTGTTCTCTTTTCTTTTTTCAGACCTTTATTTTGGAGATGGATAGTATCTGCCGCGAGGAGAAGCAGGCTACCATTTTTCAGAAAATGGTTTCAAAATATCATCGGTTCCGTGATAGGTGTCGTGAGATGCATGCACGACTCAGTGCGGGCGGCAATCCTCAGTCCTTTAGGAGGAATTGGAATGGAAAGATGAGGACCTGATGCGGTTCATGAGTAGATGCAGTGAACTCGAGGGGCTGCTTAGGCCTAAGGAAGAAGAGCTCGAGGTGGGCAAGGGTGTTGCAGCTGAGTGTGTTGACCTTCAGGCAAAGGTAGTGGCTCTGCGGGTGGAACTTGAGCAGAGTGATATTAGGGTTGCTGGTCTAAGTGTTGAATTGGCAAAGAAGGTGACCGAATTGGAAGGGAAGGCAACCAAGCTGGAGAGGGTTGAATGAGCCCGAGTAGCAGCCATGGTGAGGGCCGTGGAGCTGAAAGGTACTATTTGGGTTCTCAGGTTCGAACGTGCCACTGAGATGGAGACGGCCATTCTGAGGGAGGCGCAATTGATGAGAAGATTGGCGAGCTTTAGAGGGATGTCTCAAGCCTGGGTGATCAAGTTACTGCTCTTGGGGCGGAGAAGGTACAATTATTGGCTTTGACTCATCCTGTTCCCGCCTCTGTTGACATTCCTCGCCCTTTGTACGAGATGTTGGTTCACGTCGAGGCTCACCGGGATATATATAAGGGTTTGTTGGCATCGGGGAATGTCTTTGAGGTTGCTTTCGAAAAGGCTCGGGCTATACTACGTAAGGTCCAATTTGCCTGTGGTTATGATCTCTCAACGCCGGAAGTTGGTGAAGTTGATGAGGTCGAGGACAGGTTTGCCTTTGATGAGGAACATACTAATGGAGAGGATGATGGTGGATGTGATGTTGATGAACCGAGCAGAGAGAGATGATGGTGTGAATGTAGGTAATGCTTGAATGAAGCTCTTGCATTTGATTTTTCCGTCTGTGCTTAGTTGGTTGGGTGGGGGCCCCTTTTTTGTCCTCTGTAAGACGCTAGTTTTTTTCTCTTCAAATAAAGTAGTTGGCTTGTCCTTGATCGTATGGATTTGTCCTTTCCTTCCTTTTGAATTTCTAGGATTTTCTCATAATAAGTCCCTGACTTTTGGTAGTTAACTTGAGCGAGGTCAGATTTGACCTGCTAATTCGAGCAAGGTCAGATATGACCTGCTAATTCGAGTGATGTCGAATTTCATATTGTTATTTAGAGCGAGGTCAGAGTTGACCTGCTAGTTCGAGTGAGGTCAAATTGTCTTGTTATTTCGAGGTGAGGTCGAATTATGTTTTGGAAAATAATTTAAGCGAGAATGTATATTTCCTTTGCACTGGCGTGGTTGTGTACATTTGGCATCGTGTAGAAATTTCATACTGCTTTTTTTATTTATTGGAGTATATTACATATTTTCGTTCGATCCGTGCATACATTCGAGGAGTCCCAGTCTGTCTAGTCCCTTCATTGTTGAGCCAATTGAAGTAGTCGATAGGCGGGGTGATGAATGTCTTGCTCAAGCTTTAGGACATCTCAATATGCAGATGAGATAGAATTTTGGTTAGCTATACCGTTACATAGTTGCTTTGGCGAGTGTATAGGTGAGTTTTACGCACTTGTGTTCTATCTGCATGCTGGAGAGATTCGTATATTTTTTGGGCTGATGACCCGGTCCCAGTCTATGCAGGTCTTTCCCTTTATGGCGTTAAGCACCAACTTGTTAGAGAGATTCATATTTTTCTGGACCGGTGACCCAGTCCCAATCTGCACAGTTCTTTCCCTTTTGCGTTAAGTGCCAACTTTTTGGAGAGGGAGTTTTACTTGACTGTTACCTGTAGGATGGTATGGTGTGGAATGTTTTGCTTGTGTGTTATTTTGATGGCATTTGTTCCTTGTTCACGCATCTGGGAGAATTTCACTATTCCTCTCCTCGTCCAAAACGAAAGATAACAAGTTAAATCCAAATGAAATCATTTGTTACCTTGATCTAATTGGTTGTCATGGGGACAGGGCCATTGTAGAACGACTCATTTTTCCACGTACTCGAATGCTGGCTTTAGATTGGATCTCAGCCTCGCGCTTAGATTCGCCGTTAATCGAGTCTGGGCATCTTATGGGCTGACAACTTACTTCGCCCGATGGGATCTTGAGTTCGAGTCCCGGTCCGATTCGATCCCAGGTGCACAAGAATGAGGGAAACATAAGTTACACTTTGTATATACGGGCGGTACAAACTTGTTATTTCAAAGAATTACACAATAGGCTATCGTCCTTCCCAGGAGAGGGGGCAGCGTGCATAAACTATAGATTAGTGTATAACATAAATATGGCCAGTAGGATTGTGGACATGCTCAATGCGTAGTCATAACCCTACTTTGACAACTCATACTCACGACATACCAAACGTGTCACTACAACAAGACGTGGCTTTCGTATAGATATCAAATATAATTTTGATTTCATGCAAAGATCTAACCTCGGTTGGTTCGATTCTTTCAAAAGCTTGCCTACAAATTTCTCAAGTTGGTGTTTGTAACGAGAGGGCGAGGCTACGATAGCCGGGAAGTGAAACTTTGACTGACATTAGATCTAAAAAAACTAAAATTTTGGCTAGAAAAATCCCCACAGACGGCACCACATTTTTTGACTAAAAAGTATTAGGCATTATTAGTTAAACCAATTCGATAAAAAGATTTGGGGAAAATTCTAGCTAAAGATAATTAATTCTAGATCTGAGATAAATGATAGGAATAAACAAGTACGACTAAACATAAGTTTTGATTAAAACAACGATTGACTCTCATGATGTACGAAACAGATAATTGCTCCAACAATATCAAATGACAATAAGGAATATATAAAGAAAAAGAATCATCATACTCAAACAAGACTGCCCTCCGTCCATTTGATAAACTAGAATTAAAGATGCATATCGAGATTCTAAGCTCTCATCTCCTTTTCGATCAGGAGCCTCAGGTTTTGGGATCCTCCTCCTCTTTTTAGGGACGTCTCTCTTGTTGTATGCGTATCTGCTGCCCCCTTTGTGTCACACTTTCTCATGATATTTATACCAAACACTTTCCTTACCCAACGATCTTTAACTGGAATACCTAAGTTTTGGAGTATCCCATAGAACATTCCTCTAAATTGTCTGGGTGATGAACTGGCTGTTCAGACCGAATTAAGTACTCGACCTCGACCGTAGACAAATTTCTGGCATATCGCTTCCTATACGCGACTTCGGCTTGGTTTCTCTTCCTTAATTAGAATTCCTTTTATTAGATTTTGACCCATACAATAATATCACGAGTGAAATCTAGGAAAGGTAGTGTGTGCACAAATATTACCCCTACCTTAAGAAAGCAGAAATGTTGATTTTCAATAATAGTAAATGCTTTGTTTTTTTGGAGGAAAAAAAAGATCGACCCTATGTTCCTAGCACTTTTGCATTCTTATGATTCAATCCATTCGTTTCGGGATAGAAGGTTAATACTAAAATAACTAATAAAGTAATAATCGCTTGTGCAATCGGCTCGATTTTTTTTGATAATAACATTCTCAACTAGATGAAATCTTCATTTGACTTAGGTTATTCATTCAATCCTTATTAGCTATCTATAATACAACGAGAAAAAGTTTCAAGCCAAGTTTGTTTGAGGTTATGCATAGATGGATTTCAACCCTCTTTTCTGTTTTTTTTAAACATGAACAAAATTCAAACTATATTATTTTAATGGTTAATTGTTGAAATGTGAAAATAATAAATTTATTTTTTATTTGTTTATATTTGTCTATATTAGTTCATGAACTAGAATATTAAGTTAGTACATGTATTAGAGTATGAACACATTGATATGCATTAGAAGATACAATGTCTAGAGGTGTCGTCCATGTACTTTAGAATATGTGAAGTGTGCATATGATTAATGTGTTTACATGTACTCTAGGTTAGATACATGTAGGACTTTTTCTATAAATTATCATGTATTCCTAGCCATTTGGGGCAAGTCAAGTTTAATAGAAATCATCCTTTCCTCCTTTTTCTTCTTTGTGAGTTTTGAGTATTCTTTTGTATTGTCTTGCCTTCCCAAATTTTCTAACATTGTGGTATCAAAGCTAGTGTGTTTGAGAGACAACCAAACTTGGAGAAAAAATGATAAATAGTAATAGAACTCAATTTCAAGTTTCTATGCTCACAAAAAAAAAAACTATGGAAATTGGTGTATCAAGATGAAGGATTTACTTGGTGCTTATGATGTTTAAGAACTGATGAAAGTCGGAGGTGATGGAGAGGAAGGTGATGCTGCCTTTAAAAGGCACTCACTCTCATCCATCAAAATTTGGATGACAAGATGTTTGAGAATGTTGCAAATGCAACCATCTCAAAGCAAGCATGGGAGATTTTTCAAACTTCCTTTAAAGATTTGGATAAAGTGGAAAGAGCTCGTCTCCAAAACTTAAGAGGAGAGTTTGAATTATTGCATACGAATGGATCTGAATCCGTTTCAGATTATATTTCATGCGTTTTGGCTATTGTCAATCAAATGAAGAAATATAGTGAAGACTTGAGTGATGATTGGGTCATTGCAAAAATACTACGATCCCTTGATTCAAAATTTAATTATATTGTTCTGGCTATTGAAGAGTCCAAAGATTTGGATACCATAATCATTGAAGAACTCACATCAAACACATGAAGAAATGTTGAAGAAACCGAAAGAAAAATTGGTTGAACATGCATTGGAAGCAAAACTTTCTTTCAAGGAGAAATATGAAAGGCGTGGTTCAGAACAAAGAGGTCGTGGACGTGGACAAGGTCGTGGTGAAAAAGGAAAAGGTGGTATCCAACCACCAAATGAAGAAAATAGGAGCCAAGACTCTAATCAAGGAGAGGTCATGGAAGAGGTAGATAATGGAGGCAAAATCAAGGAAGGTATGATAAGTCTAATATTGAATGTTATACTTGTCATAAATTAGGTCAGTGTTTCTGGAAATATAAAAATAATATGAAAGAAAAAAATAATCTTGTGGAGAACAAAAATGAAGATGGAGATGGCACTTTACTTCTCGCTTGCAAAGGAGAAGAAAGTGTAGAGAGAAGCCAATGGTATCTTGAATCCAGTGCAAGTAGCAATATTTGTGGAAAGAAGAATTTATTTGTAGAGCTTGAAGAATTGAATGGTGGAAACATCACTTTTGGAGACTTTTCGTGAGTTAAAATCAAAGAAAAAAAAGTATAATTTTAATTCGCTTAAAAGTTGGTAGTCACCAATTAATTCTAATATTTTATATATACCGAAGATGAAAAGTAATAATTTAAGTTTTGGACAGTTTTTGGAGAAAAATTATGATATTCATTTGAAAGATAAAAAGTTATTCATGAAAGATGAAAATGGAAAATTGTTAGCCAAAGTTCCTACGGCTAATAATAAAATATTTATTTTGAACCTTCAAAGTGATGTTCCAAAGTGTTTGCTTTCATGTGCTGATTATTCATTTTGGCTTTGGCATATAAGAGTTGGTCATGTGAGTTTCGATAGTCTAAGGTTGATGAAGAAAGAAAGCATGGTGAATGGATTTCCAACTATTGATCATCCGAAACAACTTTGCGAAGGTTGTCTCTTTGGAAAGCATGCAAGAAAAAGCTTTCCTAAAAAGTCTTTGACTAGAGCGCGATACCCATTGGAGTTGATTCACATGTATATGTGCGGACCAATCAATCCATCTTCACTTGGTAAAATTAATTTTTACTTTTCATAGATGATTTTTCTAGAAAAACTTGGTGTATTTTTCAAAGGTGAAATCGGAGGTGTTTGATACTTTCAAAAAATTCAAGAGCAAGGTGAAGAAACAAAATAGCTATCAAGTTAAGTCATTGCGATCCAATAGTAGTAGAGAACTCACTTCTAATGAATTCAATGTTTTTTGTTAAAATAGTGAAATTCATCACTTTTTGATTGTTCCAAGATCACCACAACAAAATGGTGCAATGGAAAGAAAGAACCAGACTATTTTCAACATGGCACAAAGTATGTTGAATAGCAAAAATATGGCAAGTAGTTGCTTGTGCAATATATTTTTCAAATCGATGTTATACCAAGATTATTCCTGACAAAACACCACAAGAGGCTTGGAGTGGTTTCAAGCCAAAAGTTGCTCATTTACGAGTTTTTGGAAGCATTGCCTATGCACATGTGCCGGGTGAGAAGAAGTCCAAGCTTGATGATAAAAGTGAGAGATATGTTTTTATTGGCTATAATAAAAGTTCTAAAGATTATAAATTATATAACCCAAGAATTGGCAAGGTCATCATAAGCAGAGATATTGAGTTTGATGAAGATAATGCTTGAGAATGAAAAATTAAAGAGCAAGATTACTCTTTAGTCCTTTCTTTGATGAAGAAGTTACGGAGTAGCCTATCACACCACCTTCAACACCTCCAGCACAAGTTTAAGAAGAAGATGACTCAAGTTTAAGTTCTTCAAATGAAGCGCCTAAGAAAACTAAAAGTCTTCATGTGTTGTATGAAAATATGGAAGTGGTAAGAAAAAGATTTATATGATTTGACTCACTTTTTTTTTGTTAGTAGATAGTGAGCCTTTTAATTATGAAGATGCTTCCCAAAATGCCAAATGGAGAGATGCCACGAATGAAGAAATCAAGGCACTCAAGAATAATGATACTTGGGAATTAGCCATACTTCCAAAAGGCAAAAACACCATTGCTATCAAATAGGTGTACAAGTTTAAGAAAAATTCCAAGGGTAAAATGGAAATGTACAAAGAAAGATTGTTAACCAAGGGATACAAGAAAAATACCGGTATTGACTATGATCAGGTTTTTGTACCGGTTGCTCATTTTTAAATAATTTCTTTTATTAAATCTTTGGTAGCTCAAAATGCTACGCCCTGCATCTGGTTCTGGACGTAATACGACACCCGGTGCCTGACTAGATATGATCGAACGAACTAACTGGCTGGCTAAATAAACATGTGATATCATAACATATCGAATACGCAATATAAACTAGCACATGCTGATATACTGAAAGTCTGAATGATTTAAATCAAAAAGCAGAAACACTAATATAATTATAAAATATATTTGTAGCAAACAATGCTTAACATGAAAAGCATACGACTCTGTCTAATTGTTACACTAGTTTATGAAGCCTCTAATGAAGTACTGAAAATACTAAAGACTGTAAGATAATGATAATGCCCCGAAAGAACTAGGGATCACCAAATTGCTGGTATTAACGCTCTGAATCGTCAACCTGTACATTATTACATGCATCGTGAGATGCAGGCCCCGGACAAAAGGAACGTCAATATATTTGAATTGCACTGGTATGTAATGCAATTGAAAGAACTATAAATGCTGAAACTGATACAAAGATGATAACTGAGAATTGATAATTGAAATGATAACTGTTGAAACTGAAACTGAAATGATAACTGATAACTGAAATGATAATTAATAACTGATAAATCATAACTGATAACTTAACAGAACAAATGAAGTAAGGATATGAATACTCTCTCTTCTGAATGATGAATAACCTGTTTATCTGAAAAAACTACAGCCTCAAACACAATATATATGTGCTTAAGCTATAGCCTCGGGCCCAAGTATACGTATACATAACTACGGCCTCAGGCCCAAAAATGCATAAATCATAAAATATGGCCTCAGGCTCAAACATGAATAAAGCATAAACTACAATCTCAGGCCCAAATATTCATAAAGCATATAAACTACGACCTCAGGGCCAAATACAGATGTTCAATATTCAAGGATTTAAATTCAAGAATTGAGAATCATACGACAATATGCGATGCTGAAACACTGAATTATATTGAGTTACATGATGTTGGAATACTGAATAGGACTAGACTGAAACATATATTCTTGAACTAATTATGAAAATTGAAACTTCAATTGTTTTTGACATGTTGAGTAATCTAGACTAAGACTCATGGGCATTGAACCCAAGTCTATATTGATTAGGTACTGAGCTCACAATGTTCAATAAAAGTCATGAATGAGTTATGAACCTAGATAATAGAAGTTCTGCAACTATTCAAGGAACTAGGCTTAACAATATTTCTGAGGCTATTAGTAACATCGTAAAAGAAATGTAATGTAGGGAGAATAATTAATATTACCAAACATAGAGAGTTATCTTCATACCTTAACTTCCTTCTCTTAAGCGTAATACAACATTGTCCACCCCCTTTCAACTGTAATTTATAGAAATACAAGTCAAAGGTATTCTACATTAGCAATAATACTCATGTTTTTGTCATTTAGGCATTTTATCAAATACTTGGTGGGAATTAAACTTCATAGCCCTTATTAATGGTGTTTATACATCCAACAACCCATTATCTTGCTCCTAGATAATACTAAAATCTCAAATTGTTATAATCAATACCGTACTTATAAGATAAACAACACCCTTAACCAATAACCAACAATCAGCAACCCGAACCTATAATCGTTCATGCTTTTCTATCAAACCAATCAACTCATATCTCATGAACTAAAGTCTATAATCATTAATCCAATACTATAATCAAGTAGAGGGTGAAGATATTACCTTTTTGACGTTCGATCCTCTTGAATTCAAGTTCTAGGGTTTTGTCTCTCAAAATTGATGTCCCAAACGAAACTCTAATGATTTGGAGGATTAACCCATGTTAATAAGGTGTTGAAGAATTGAAATTAACTTAGCATCACCGCTAGAACTCACCTTGGATGGTGGAGGGACCTTTGGAGGATTAGGTTTTTTAGAACTTTCCTTTTTAGAGCAAGTTTTGAGTTTTGTGGTATGTGGGACAAAGTGCGACTTTAACAATGACCCCGGGGTGTGCTCCCCTGCACCTGAAGGCCCAACCATGCACCTGGATGTGCAGCAAGGCAGTAACACTGCCACAAATGCACGACCCCGCATAGGACCATTTGGGCGCGTACTTGTGCGCGTATACTACACATTGTCCAGTAATACACACATAATATTTTGTACAGAGATCCGTTTGGGCTCCACAATATATCTTATTTCATGTTTTGAATTTTCCCAAATTATCAACGGATGTTTACGAAATTCTTCTAGAAGATAAACCTTGCATAAATTTAGTTGATTTTATCGAATCTTATGCACCTTGCTCCCCATCTTGATTCTATAACAACTATTTTCACCCATAAGCATCCCGATGGGATTTCGCATGTCTAAAATATCACATTAATACTCATTTAATATGTCCACCTGGTCTGAGTTTATGTAGTGTTATATTATCTCCCCTTGGGATCATTCATCATCGAATGATTGTCGTGACTGTAACTTCGGCTAACTCTGTACCTTAAACGGTTCTAGTGGAAACATGAACTTTCATGCATATATGCATACTAAACTGAATGAATACATGCTTACTGAACTGCTGAGACACTAAACTGATGACTACTGCATTGACTGAATGCTAAGCTGACTGAATACTGAAGGATGTGGAGGTTATAGTATAAGGTCTGAATAAAAAGGTTAGTTACCTTCAAAATTTCTCCAAAATACCCGGTAGCTATCATAGCATAACACAAGCCTCACAGGGCATCATAATGCGCATAACATGAAATATATATGTGAATACTAGTCTGCCATGGATACATGAATACTAACTAACATGGATATTTGAATATTGAACTGGCACAAGTATTTGAGTACTGAACTGACATCAATATATGAATACTAAGCTGACTTGAATATCTGAGTACTGGACTAACATGAGTATCTGAGTATTGAACTGTCATGAGTATCTGAATACTGAATTGACATGAGTGTTTGAGTTGGAAAACTTGAATATCATAACATGACACATAAATTACTGGGTGTACAACTGCCAATTCTAGTGGCAACTCTAATTGATAAGCCACCCGCCCGATCCTTCGTATGATTCTATATGGCCCGATATATCGGGGACTAAGCTGCCTATTCTTCCAAAATCTCATAATGCCTTTCATAGGAGAAACTTTCAAAAACACCCAATCATCAACTTGGAACCCTAAGTATCTACGCTGCACGTTCGAATAGGATTTTTGGCGGCTCTGAGCCGTCTGCAAATGCTCGTGAATCAACTTGACTTTCTCCATAGACTTCATAATGGGGAAAACACCACTAGCAAGAAGATTGGCCAGCTGACCTTGAAAGATATTAAATTGTTTTTTCCTATTTTCTAGATGACCTTGAAGGGTATCAAATTTTTTATCTCTCATTTCTTCTCTAGCCTTTTCCTCTTCAAGTTCTACTGACAGCTTTGCGATCTTTTTCTCCATAGCCGAGAGAGTCTGCCTCTCAAGTGCCTCATCCTGGGCGAAAGTCCCTATACCTTGCAATCCAGCCCTATAGCACCGAAATGATCTCTCTGGAAGGCCGTATGCTATCCCTTTTTAGGAACACCGACAATATCCAACCATATCTTCTGCGATTCTTCATCTGAAATGGAAGGTTGTTCACATTGCTCATTCGGTGGCAAGCTCTGATTGTAGTCCTTCACAGTAGTCTTATAGCGACCCTTTATTTAGAAGATAGATAATTAGTAACTATATAATATTAGAAATATTAATTTTATGTTATATTAGTTATGAAACTTATATATGTAGTCTCCGCCCAGTCCTCGACCAAGCTAGTTTGATCTATCGGTGCCTTCTTTTCTGGATGTGAGTCTCTATAAAGAACTCATCATGAGTCATCTTCCTCTCATATTTTTCCTACAAATATAAGAAAATATGTTAACTAAATTAAAATATATAAATATTGTTCGATAAGAATAGATTTCAATATTTTAAGGAATTATCAGTAGTCTCCTCATAATCCCCATGCTCATTGCACCCACACAGTGCAAGAAGCCACCTTTCTCAGATGCTTGGGCCTTCTTTCGCTATTCACTCATCTTCTCAAATTTCTCAATGGCCCACTACCTCAACAGATCCTCCAATAAATACGGTAGAACCTATGAAGACTTCTTGTTCTTCTTCCGAGCAGAATAGAAGGAATCAGATAGTCTTGTAACGACCCAACCGGTCGTTTCATGAGTTACAACCTCGTTTTCCCCATTTCTTCTTCTTTATCTATTTTTTAGTTGTATCTTATCATACCATGTTGGTTGTGTTGTGTTCGGAGTGGTCTTGGAGTGGGATGAGACACTTAGTCTCAAATTTAGGAGTTTAAGTTGGAAAAGTCAACGGAATATTGACTTATGTGTAGAAGGTCTCGGATGTGAATTTTGTTGTTTGTATAGCTCCTTTAGGTAATTTTGGACCTAGGAGCGTGTTAGGAATGTATGTTGGAGGTCCATGGTAGATTTAGGCTTGAATTGGTGAAAGTGGAAATTTGGAGTTTTCCGGTCGGCCGTGGAAATCTTGATATCGGGATCAGAATGGAATTCCAAAAATTAGAGTAGGTCCGTTATGTCATTTCTGACGTGTGTGCAAAACTTCAGGTCATTCGGATGAGGTTTGATAGGTTTTGGCATCGTTTCGAAATTCGAAAGTTTGGAAATCCTTAGGCATGAATCCGAGGGTAATTTGGTGTTTTGATATTGTTTTGGGTGTTTTGATATTGTTTTGAGTGTTCCGAAGATTTCAATAAGTTTTAATGGTGTTATATGACTCGTTGGCATGTTTGGTTGAGGTCTCGAGGGCCTCGAGATGAATTTGGGTGGTTGACAGAAAGTTTGGCATTGAGTTGATGCTGCTGAATTTGCTGCTTCTGTCATTTCCGCACATGCAAATTGAAGACCGCAGGTGCGAGGTCACAGATGTGGTACGATAACCGTAGATGTGTAATTTGATCATTAGGAGAAGAATCGAAGATGCGGTGTGTTGGATGCATATGCGACACCACAGGTGCGGTGCCTGGGGCAGAGATGCGATCCTGGACGTTTAAGTGGAAACCGCAAGTGCGGTTGGTTGGACCGCAGAAGCGGTTACGCAGGTGCAAGATTAGGACTGTAGATGCGGAAGTCCTGAGCAGAAAGTATATAAGTTCCCCTTCGCGAATTTCTGCCATTTTTTCACCATTTTTGGACGAGTTTGGAGCTTAGGGCTGTGATTTCAAGAGGAAATCAAGGTTTTTCAGTAAGGTAAGCTACTTGTGATTTATATCTTGTGTTTATGACAATTTTTCCATTATTTAATCTTGATATTAGTGAAAATTAGGGAAGAATTTAGGAGATTAGGGCTTGAAATTAGAGAGTTTAAATTGGGGATTTAAGGGACCATTTGGGTTTCGATTTTGATGATTTTGGTATGTATAGACTAGGGAGTGAAAGGAGCTTCTAGTTTTGCAACTTTTGTTGGATTCCGAGTCTTGGGCCCGAGGGGGCCGAGTTTGGGCCAAATTTGGGATTTTTGGTCTAATTTAATAATTTTCGTGTGGGTTTCATTCCTTTAGAATGTATTGATAATAATATGCTAATTTTGGTTAGATTCGGAGTATTGGAGGCCGGATCAAGAGGCAAGGGAATCGTTGGTTAGAGCTTTAGCTTGGTTTGAGATAAGTAACGCTTCTAAACTTGATTCTGAGGGTTCGAAAGCCCGAACTATGTATTCTATGATTAAATATTGAGGTGACGCAAATTCCAAGTGACAGGCGTGTGGGCCTGCACCATGAGGATTGCAGCCTGGATCATTCCATGGCACCGCTTAGTGACTCTTTCTTGCTGATACCTGTGTAGTTGTCATGACCCAAAACGATGGGCCGCGACAGGCACCCGATACCTTACTTAATTGAGTACCAACATAACGTATCTTTTCATGTCATACTATCATAGATAACTGAGCCACAAGGTTGCCGTGAGATAAATAGAATACAACATGTAATACCAACTTATACATAAGACATACGAGCCTATAAGACCAAAATAATCACTCGTACACTGAACATAGGCCGACAAGACCATACAATCTTTTACGTATATGAAATTTGTCTACAAGCCTCTAAGAATATATAATTTTCATAAAGGTCGGGACAAAGTCTCACCATACCAAACAAACACGTCTAAATTATACTAACCAAACAAGCAACTCCGAAGTTAATGAAGCGCACCAACATCTTCCGCTGATCCTACTTGGGGGCTCGCAACCTGTCTATCGGGACCTGCGTGCATGAAACGCATCGTCCCCAGGCAAAAGGGATGTCAATACAAATAATGTACAGAGTATGTAAGGAATGAAAATCAGTAAATGATAGACTTGAAAGAAACATGGAGTAAAAGACTCGACATATAAGTCTGAACAACTTTATGAATCTTTTAATATTTAAAATGTCATGCATAGGCGTATAAAAGTCATACCACGCACGGGTATATGCGTTCATAACATCATCATGCCTCTGAGGGCATCCCATCATATCATCCCAGCCACTGTGGGAAAATCATTAACGTATACCAGCTGATCAGATGGTGGTGCATATATAACGCCAACGCCATAACCTTTCCCATATCCCTATATATATATATATATATAATAAATATATATATATATATACATACATATATATACGTGCGCATATAACGCCATCTGGTCATGGCTCAATGTGCATGTACAAATGCATGAAATATATATGAAATATGTTAATGTGGGAAAATCATTAACGTATACTAGCTGATCAGGTGGTGGTGCATATATAACGCCAACGCCATAACCTTTTCCATATCGCTATACATACATACATACATATATATATATATATATATATATATACACACACACATATATACATATACGCGCGCATATAACGCCATCTGGTCATGGGTCAATGTGCATGTACAAATGCATGAAATGTATACGAAATATGTTAATAAAATATCTCGGTACGTCATATGACCATTGTGACTCTGATTAATATCACGAAATAAACTTTACCAACTTACGTATTTTTTAGACATATTAATAGATGATAGAATAATATGACACATGGGAGAATAAGAATATATATAAATCTCTAGCATTTCTACGAATAGAGTAATTTGTGAAAGTTGTGCATTTGTTCGTTTCGCTTGTGTTGTGCATATCATGCCAAAAATAAAGAAAAGATAGCCTTAACATACCTGAAATGATTCTCTTGACAATCCTTCTAACACATGTCAATCGCGACGAAACACGTAATAGCAAGATCGAAATAGGAATCAATTCGTATGAAATGCTAGAAGCAATATAGTTGCTAGTACAAAATCATCTTTGTTGAAACTTTCTTAAGATGTGAGGAATCACGTTTCTTATGAAAAATAAGGTTTGCTGATACTCTTTCTTAAGAGAGGAGTATTAATGTTTCTATGCAATGTCACACCTCCTTTTTTACTACACCCGAAAGGGCGTAAAGGAGTTTTTCCATTTAAAGGACAATCGAAACGGGATTTATTATTATAATTCAGAGTCTCCACTTGAGAGATTAATGGTGTCCCAAGTCACCGGTTAAATCCCGAACTAAGGAAAAATATGACTANGTAAAAATGTATCTCGAACCACGTCGCACCAGTGCACCCGTGGCTTTTGACACATTTCGACTTCATTGAGATTTAGATTTGGGTCACATAAATGTGTACTCATATTTAAGAAGGTAATATTAAAAGGACGCGCTAAAGTAACCACGCGTTTGAATCATTTTCCTAATCTTTGAGATTTTTGTGATGCCAAATTTATGAACAAGATATTATTGGGGAGTAAATAGGCTAGTGAACATGATCCACTACTTAGCCTAAATTCCTTATATTTCAAGACCCACCTTGAGTCCCTTTACAAAGAATTTTTATCTCTTTGCAAAATTTTAATATTACGTGTTCAACCCAGCAATCAACCAACCAAATATTAAACACCATAAGANTTTTAATACTACGTGTTCAACCCAGCAATCAACCAACCAAATATTAAACACCATAAGACCACAATCAAACATATACAACTAAGCTGAAAATGAGAGACCAAAAAAAACGTGAATAAAACTTGAATAACAACTTGAAATTGAATCCATTTGAAGACTTTACTCAAACAAACCTCTTCCAACTAGTCAAAATCTCATTTTTGTGATGACGATCGAAGCAAAGCTAGGAGGCAATTAAGAATAAACTATAAACAAAAAAATTCATATCAACTGATTTATCACTCCATATAATACTCTAAAATTTCTACTTACTTATACTAATTTGAACCCAGAAGAACTAGAAGACAACGGGCTAGTATCACGTTTAAAATCATCAATATTCTAGCCATAATTATAATAATAAAATAAAGATAAAGGAAAGGGGTTGAACCTCAGTAATTTCAACGAGAACTCAGCTACAACAAATTCCAGCGAACTAAATTTGACCGAAAAAACGAAACAGTAGCAAGAGCTCGGACCGCGAACTCCCTTGACAAGCCTCTTCCACTCAAACTCAGAATCCTCAGCGGCTATGACGGTGCTGAGAATACTCTAATCACCAGTTAAGGAATTAACTAAAATCGGTTGTAGTCTTTTGACCACTTAAAGTTCAGCGAACTCCCATAAGTTTCCAATAGAAGACAAAATTCTCTTGGCCCTTGTTTTTGAACTCAATGAAGAAGTGATCACTGAGATTTGGATATATTTGAGGTGCTTGGGTAATGATTGTTGAGGAGAGAACGACAAATTGGTTTCTCTATTTCATTGTTCGTTCCTCTCTCAATTCCCCATTCCCGATCTGCTTTTTCTCGTTTTTTCTTTTATCTGTTCCGGCCCAAGATCTCTTAGGGTGTGTAGGTCTTTTTAATGTGATGGGTTAAGGGAGTAGTTTTGGGGGAAAAATATTTTGGGGAAGGTTTTTTTTGGGGGGGGGGG
>MU717080.1:7353-134624 GCA_026770625.1 Nicotiana glauca | reverse complement strand
AACGGGCTAGTATCACGTTTAAAATCATCAATATTCTAGCCATAATTATAATAATAAAATAAAGATAAAGGAAAGGGGTTGAACCTCAGTAATTTCAACGAGAACTCAGCTACAACGAATTCCAGCGAACTAAATTTGGTGGGAAAAACAAAACAGTAGCAAGAGCTCGGACCGCGAACTCCCTCGACAAGCCTCTTCCACTCAAACTCAGAATCCTAAGCAGCTATGACGGTACTGAGAATACTCTAATCACCAGTTAAGGAATCAACTAAAATCGGTTGTAGTCTTTTGACCATTTAAAGTTCAGCGAACTCCCATAAGTTTCCAATAGAAGATAAAATCCTCTTGGCCCTTGTTTTTGAACTCAATGAAGAAGTGATCACTGAGATTTGGATATATTTGAGGTGCTTGGGTAATGATTGTTGAGGAGAGAACGACAAATTGGTTTCTCTATTTCATTGTTCGTTCCTCTCTCAATTCCCCATTCCCTATCTGCTTTTTCTCGTTTTTTCTTTTATCTGTTCCGGCCCAAGATCTCTTAGGGTGTGTAGGTCTTCTTAATGTGATGGGGTGGGGGAGTAATTTTGGGGGAAAAATATTTTGGGGAAGGTTTTGGGGGGAAAAATATTTTGGGGAATGTCTTTTGGGGGGAAAATTTGGGCTTTTTCAAATGTTTGGCCAATTTAAATTTAAGACCAATCCTTTTCACTTTCCTCTTTTTTTTGTTGTTCTTTTCTTTCTTTAATTAATTAAAAACCTAAACTAAATTCCTAAATTAATTCAAATTGTAAAATTAAGCTAATTATCTAACTATGTAAAAATAATCTTTTTTGTGATTTTTGATTAATAGAATAATTAACTCAATATAATTAATTCCTAAATGCAAATTAAACCTAAGATGGTATGAAATTAAAATGTGAAACTTTTTTTTTTGTGATTTTTCTATGATTTTAAAAATATTAAAAATGCATGAAATACAACTAAATAAAGAAAAATACCTAAAAATCAATTAAAATTATTTTGGTCTATTTTTAGGAGTTATTTTCATATAGGGCAAAAATCACGTGCTCACACGCAAGCTTTTGCTGAAAACTTCCTAAGGGATTGTAATTGAATTTTGAACTAAAAATGTTACCTTAGGTGGCCTCCACTTAGGATGACTAATCCTTTGCATAGGCTTCTAATTTTGCCACCTAAATGTAAAGAATCCTATGCAATTCTTAGGGCTGCCACGTTTTTGGTCCTATAAAGCCTTATCCCAACATTTTAATTTATTCTCTACTTTCTTATTTAACTAATTAATCTTCAATTCACTAATAATCAACAAATTATCTACATAATTAAGAATTGCCTCAAATTACTTAAAATTCTACCTTTTTTAATACACTTTATAAATCCAACTATCATGTCACGACCCAAACCCAGACCCGATTGTAATGACATCTCTCGTGGGGACAAGGAAAGCCAACTAACCTAATTGTGATGACCTGACCCGTCGTCTCATGTATTTCCATCCCGTATTTCCCGTTTTATGCTTCTTCATGCTTCAATATATGTACTTGGTGAATTTGAGTTGATTCGGATCGAGTTTGGTAGAAAATCAGACAATTAGTCCCTTTAAGAAAAGGTTAGTTTGAAAAAAAAAGTCAATCGGATGTTGACTTGTGAGTTAGAGGGCTCGAAATTGATTTTCGATGATTCGGTTAGTTTCGGGGGATGACTTAAGGTTTAGGAGCGCAATCGGACGTAATTTTGGAGGTCTGGTGAAGAAGTTAGCCGATTTTGGCGAAGTTAGTATTTTGGCGATATCCGGTGGATAGGTGAAATTTTGATCCGGGAGCCAGAATGGAGTTCTGAGAGTTTCAGTAGCTTCGTTAGATGATTTTGGACTTGTGTGAAAAATTTGAAGTCAATCGGACGTGATTTGATAGGTTTCGGAATCGGAAATAGAAGTTGGAAGTTCTAAAGTTCATAAAGCTTGGATTGGAGGTTGATTCATGATTTTAGCATTGTTTGATGTGATTTGAGGCCTCAAACAAGTCCGTAATATATTTTGGGACTGGTTGGTATGATTGGTCGGGGTCCCGGGGGCCTCGGGTGCGTTTCGGGTTGTGATCACGCTCTTATTTGATGTTTCAACGTCGTTTCTTTGGACATAAAGGGATACCATATTAAGCAAGTGAGTTCCAAATTAAGTTTTTATTAAACCATTAGATCCGTATCGAAATTACGGAGCCATAAGAAAAATAATTATTGAATTTGGATATCGTATGGGAAAGTTATGCTCATTTTTGTGTTGAGAAAACTGCTGCTTCTGGTATGCTCGCAATTGCGAAAACAATGCTGGGAATTGCGAACACTGTAGCTTCACAAATGCGAAGAAAATGCTAGGACTGCAAAAATACTGTAGCTGGGCTGGGAATTGCAAAAATACTGTAGCTTCGCAAATGCGAAGAAAATGGTGGGAATTGCGAAAATACTGTAGCTGGGGCAGAATGTTTAAAAAAATATTTTAGTCGCGAAAACACTCCATTTCTTCAGCATTTTTAGTCATTTTGAGAGCTTTTGGACGGGGATTGAAGGGAGTTTCAACTAAGATCAATTGGAGATAAATTTTATGAGTTAAATACATGATTTATTGAAGAATCATTCTAGAAATCCATGAAAATATAGCCAAATTATAAGAAAATTAGGGCTTGAGATTAAAATTCTAAATTTGGGATTTGAGGGGCCAAATGGACTCCGATTCTTGTGAATTTGGTATGTATAGACTCGTGGCGAGATAAGGAACATTCTGATGTAAAAATTTCTGGATTTCGAGATGTGGGCTCGGGGCTCGGGTTTTGCAAATTTCGTGATTTTTGATATTTTTCGAATCTTTTCAATTGGGTTATATTCCCTTAGCCTATTGTGATGTATTCGTTGTGATTTTGGCCAGATTCGATGCACGAGGAGGTCGATACGAAAGGAAAGGGCATCATAGAGTAGTATTTGGCCGGCTAGAGGTGAGTAATAGATATAAATATTGTTCTGAGGGTTTGAAACCCTGGACTTTCACATCGTAACACTATATTGAGGCATGCCTCACACTCCATGACGAGTGCGGGGTCAGTTACTATTGGGGATTGTGACTTGGTCCATCCCGCATGATATTTATACTATACTGGTGATTGATACATATACTTTATTGATATTTACTGGGCTGGATGCTATGTTTGGGGCCTTATGCCGATATGTAGAATCCTTCGGGGATTGACATTATTGATTTAGCATGATTTGCATATCATTTGGTTTCAGTCCAAGGTTTTAAATATTGTTTTGCAAACTCAACCATATTTCTAAGTTTTGAAAACTCAAATGATATTTTAAATGTTATTTCGGGCTGAGAACTACTATTTTACAAATGCCTATGGGGCTTATGATATTTTCTGGACTGATTATGGGTGGCTCGGGCTGTGCGCTGCAGCAGTGACTTAAAATAGTGGTAACATTGGCACTGTGTGATGTGACTTGAAACATTATGGGTGGCTCGGGCTACGCGCCACAGCAGGAACTTGAAACAATGGTAACAATGGAATTATATGATGTAAATGGGTCAGGTAACAATGACTGACCAGGATTTGATTGATGCCACGAGATGGCTTGATATTGCGCTTGGGCTGTAGGAGCCCCTCTGGAGTCTGTACACACCCTCAGTGAGCGTCGTCGACGTTAAATGATTATGGGTGGCTCGGGTTGCGCGCCGCAGTGGGTACTGGAATGTACCATCATATGCATTGCATTGCATTCATGCATTTGTATTTTTAATTGTTGTTCAGCTGTTCAGTTCCATACATTGCTGTATATTTGATTATAGCTTACTTTGTGTATTTACTGTATTTTCTTATCTTCGGACTGTATTTATTTTTATTACTCACTGGGTCGGAGTACTCACTCTACTTCCTGCACCTTGTGTGCAGATTTAGGACATATCCAGAATGAGTGAGCTCTGTGCAGCTTTCCAGAGGCATTCTCCGGGAGTATTTGAGGTAGCTGCATGGCGTTCGCAGTCGAGGATTCTCCCTTCTATCTCTATCTTTACATTCTATATTTTCAGCTTTTAGACAGACTTGTATTAGGATTAAAACTCTGTATTTAGAGGCTCATGGTCATGACACCTGGTACATAGTGGGCTGTACTCGGTATTTTGTTAAACTTCCGTATTTCTTCAGTATATTCTGGTATTTAATTTAAATGGCTTATTGATTCTCTGTCCTGTTAAGTGGGTTAAGTGTTGATAAATGGTCGGGCTTGCCTAGTAGTGTGCTGGGCGCAATCACGACCGGGTTTGGGGTCGTGACACTAATTCATCCTTTTAAAACAGTTAAACAGTTCATAAGCAGTTTAAATATGATTTAATGATAATAATTAGCGGAAGTACAACCCGACACAACCCAAGCCGGGGTGTCACAAGTCACGAGCATCTATTAGAGCGTAACTGCAACTACAAGGTATGTGCCTAAACAAAACAGGAATGATGGACATAAGGGAGAAAAGCAGTGCTGCGAACGTTGGCAGATACCTCGCTAAACTCCGATAACTCTGCCTCCAATCAGCCCAAACCCGCTACCGGGTGTATAAATATCTGCATCTACACACAGGGTACAGGGACTAAAGTGAGTACTCAAACTCAGTGAGTAATAAAGGTAAATAACAACTCACTAGTAAGAAATCACGTAAATCAACCAACATGCTATAGAGAAGCAGTGTAAAACCCTTTGAGAAAAGCAGTAAAGCTGTGAGATCTTTAAAAATATTCTATCTTAGTTTAAACCTCTTTTAAAAATGACTTTTTCAACAATTACACAATGATTGCAAAACAATTAATGCCGATAAGCATAGAAAATCCGCCCCTCGGGCACAAATACTATAGTATAACAGGAAAACGACAAGTAAATATGAAAGATGAACACATAAAAGTTCACCCCTCGGGAAATATCTCAGAACAGTACCAGCCCATCGGGCTACCTCACAATCACTCGTATCAGCCCCTCGGGCTCAATCTCAGAATAGTATCAGCCCCTTGGGCTACCTCACAAGCACTCGTATCAGCCCCTCGGGCTCACTTTAAGAACAATGGGTACCCCACGCTCACTGTAGGTGTGCAGACTCCGGAGGGGCCCCTTACGGCCCAAGCGCTATATCAAGCCACCTCGCAGCATCATCACTCGACACTCGGCCTCACATCACTCAAGCCACCTCGTGGCATATAAATGTATCTCATGCCCTTGGCCTCATATCACTCAGCATATCCTCACATATGGCCCTCGGCCTCACTCAGTCTGAAAATCATCACAAGACCCTCTGGCATTAGTAAAACAGTAGTTCTCAGCCCAAAACATCATTTAGAAAAATCATTTAAGTTTGAAATCTGATTAAAAGTTGATGAGTTTGTAAAAAAGTAGATATCCACAGGACTGAGTTCAAGTAATAAATCGAACCAGTGAGGAAATAGTGATAAAAATTCCCGAAGGGTTCAAATAGTTGGCACGAAGCCCAATATGGCAATCAGCCCAAATCTTGATGATAACAAATAAGTTTCAGTCAAATACGCACTAAAATCATCAATTGGGACGGAATAAGTCACAATCCCCTGTAGTAAAAGAACCCACGCTCATCATCCAGCACGTGTCTCACCTCAATATAGCGCTACGATGTGCAATCCGGGGTTTCAAACCCTCAAGATATCATTTACAATCATTAATCACCTCGAACTGGCAGAATCTCTAGCTCGCGATGCCCTTTGCCCCTCAAATTGGCCTCCACGCACGTTGAATCTATCCAAAATTAGAACGAATACATCACAATTTGCTAAGGGAACAAAGCCAAGCGAAAACAATCAATAACGGGCACAACTCCTGAAATTACCAAAACCCGAGCCCTGGGCCCACTTCTCGAAACTCAGAAATTTTTTCATCAATGGGTTCCTTATCTCCTCACGAGTTCATACATACCAAAATCTCTCAAATCCGACCTCAAATGTTCCTTCAAATCCATAAATAAAATTTCAAAATCCCAAGCCCTAGTTTCTTCCATTTTTAGCTTAAGTTTCCGTGAATTTCTAGGTTAATTTCACAATAGAATCACATTTTAGGTTCAAAAATCTTACCTCCAATCAATTCTCCTTGAATCCTTCTTTAATCCCCTTCAAAAAGCTCTCAAAAAGCTCAACTATGGAGGAAAAATGACTCAACATCGCGGATGAAATGTTTTATAAACTTTCTGCCCATTTCTGAAATTCCTTCATCGCGTTTGCGACAACTGCCTCGCAAATGGGAAGTACATCTTTTAATTTCCAAAAAATAACCCAATGCGAACGCGACATACTCCATGCGAACGCGATGCTTTCTCTTTTCCAAACTATGTAAATACGAGCCTTAAGCTGCGAACGTGAAGAGCTACGACCTCTGAACCACAAATTTTTGTACACGAACGCGGGAAGATTCATGCGAACGCGAAGAACCATCTCACAGCCTTACACGAACGCGATGCTCAAATGCGAATGCGAAGGCTTAAATTCCTACCTTTCAAATTCCTCCTATGTGTATGCGAGGCTCTTCTCGCGAACGCTAAGAGATAAATCTCTGCAACACGTGAAATTAAAATCTGCAACTTTAAAACATAGAAAATGGTCTGATTGACCACCCGAAACTCAACCAAGGCTCCCGGGACCTCAACCAAAAGTACCAATACATCGTAGAACCTTATTCAAACTTGTTCCAATCATCAAAACACCTCAAACAACATCAAATACACCAATTCACATCGAATTCAAGTTTAAATTTTTCTAAAAACTTCCGAAACACGCTTTTGATAAAAAATCCAACCAAACCACGTTCGAATGACCTGAAATTTTGCACACACATCCCAAATGACAAAACGAAGCTACTGCAACTCTCGGAATTCCATTCCTACACCCAGAACAAAATCTCACCTGACAACCGGAAATTGTCAAAATACTAATTTCGCCAATTCAAGCCAAATTCTACACCGGACCTCCAAAACAATTCCGATCATGATCCTAAGTCATAAATCACCCAACGAAGCTAACCAAATCATAAAAAATCCAATCTGAGCTCATATACAAATAAGTCAACTCTTGGTCAAACCTTTCAAATTCAAAGCTTTCAACTTAAACTGTTTCCTTCAAATTCATTTCGATTTTCGTGAAAACCAAAACCAATGATTTACATCAGTCATAATACATCATACAGGGGAAGTCATGCCTGAGAATTGGCGATCAAAGTGCAAAAGCTCAAAACGACCGGTCGTGTCGTTACATCATCCCCTACTTAAACACACGTTCATCCTCGAAAGTACCCAGAGTTGTTCTAAAAGCCAATCAATTGCTGAATAATCTTGCCATACATATACCCGGGGGTGATCCCACGTCATCCTATCTCATGTAGGTCCGATAAAACATTGCCACTGAAATTGCACTATCCAATTTGTCCCATAAGCCATAGAACCACATTTTCATTTTTGAAACCCTCGATACGATCAAAACCTCACACCTATACTTTGAATAGACCCGAACTAGCTGTAGTAACCCATGCCTGCAACCTCGAGGGCAATCCCATGCTATACGTAGCTACAACTTCTATTCACTGCAGTTACCCACAACAACCGAATACTGGTGGAACCCCTCTTATCAGCTAAAGTCTCATTTCCAACATTGTCATATACTGCCAACGATAAATGAAACACGCAATAAACCATAACCATTTTCTCAGGTCACCCAATCTTGAAGTCACTTCTCCTCTGACAAATACCATAGCAAATTTTCTAGCCGAACCTCGATATTATCCTTCCAACATGCTGAAATCCAATCCGTTTGTATTCATTAATGATCCCAACGATCTCTTCTAATCCAACATACTACTCTGGCGACATGACACATCAATACAGGCCTAAGCCTCAACTAGCACAATACACGCATCAATAAGCGACGGTTCGAACATACTCGAATTATGAAAATGACTCAAATGAAACAGCTGTGCCTCAGCTCACTAGTACCACCACAACACAGGGTGAGAACCCATCTCACCTCATAGAATAGAACACACAAATCCAACCCGCAAGGTCATACCTCCTCATAGCTTTGTGGCAATGCGCGATCCTATTCAAACACTGCCCCACATGAGGCACCTCAAGTCACTATGCTCGAAACTGACAACCACGCGTAATTTGATGTCTGGAACCAAAGCAAATGATTACAACCACAGTAAAACAAGTAATATATACCATGCAACCCGATAGGACTTAACCGACACGCCATTTATCGAGCAATACCCAATTACTCTTCTTGTTCGACTTCCATTATGAACCCCAATAGAACTGCACCATGTGTGCCTATAACCAAAAAATAATAACACCTCACAAAATAGAAAGGTAACTCATAGATCTCCCCAGATCACTGATAAGCTCAACAATGGTCGAATCAATACCTCCCTCTACAATGCCATTCGAAGCCAACCAAGCTGACTCAAGATAGAACACTCACCCACCTTGGCCTGCCAACGAACTCCCTATCTAGGAAATCTGAAACTGCTCCTTCCACCTCTATAACTCTGTCGGTGCCATACGATATGGTGCAAGGCACCAAATCAATACCGAAATCAACAACCTTGCCCGTCGATATGCCCGACCACAAGAAACACATCCAAAAAATCCCTCACCACTGGAACTGAATCAATATGAGGAGCCTCAGCATTGACACTCATCACAAGAGCCCAAATAAGAAAGACAAATCCTTCCCAGCCATCCGCTGGGTCTTCGAGATATAAAAATCCCCAATAGGACATAATCCGTCGAACATCGCCACTCAATCCATGGCATTTTCCGCATAGCCAACAACGCCGTCTTATCGCAATAGTCCAGAATAACACAACATGGAGGCAACCAATCTGAACCTAATATCACTTCCAAATCCAACATACCAAGCATAAAGATCTGCTCGGGCCTCCAGACCCCGATTGATACACGCGACTCACAACAACAATATAGTCTAAACATGAGAACTCCTAGTCTCCAACTCCATATAGCACACAAATCACCATACATGATCCCAAATTCTGCCACCGGAATACATATCACACCTCAAATACCAATAATTCCACAAAACAAAATATACCAAAAATTCCCCTGTTCCATCAAGCAAACTCGAATATTAGTAGTCGATAAAATCAAAAGAGCGCCGCAGTACTACCGAAGTACTATCAACTTAATCACATTGCCTTTTCTGAAACATATACCCTCGTAAAATCACTATGGTTAGCAATACCATTTCTTTAATCATCTAAAGATCATTCACCCTAATCATCTAAAACTTATTTCTCTAATCACCTAAAACTGCCCTACTGCTTAAAAATTTTATGACTTTCCATTCAGAACTGAATCATAACCTTACGCACGTAAATCTCAATGCTCCACAACATATCACATATACCATACCATCCTAGGATAACATAAGAACTTCATCTCCCTTTCGAGCCACAAACATTACGTACTCAACTAGTCAAGAACTTTCCATTGGTCCCATCTAGAGGAAAATTACTATACATCCCATGCTCCGCATGCCCATAGGAAATATACATCTCTAAACCGCGGTAAAAACTATCAAGAGCTCTCCGAGTTCCCTTTTCACAAATTAGACCTGCCAGGACTAAACCCTTATAACTCGTCCAAGCTAAGCAACCCGTCAAAACCTACAAGCATTGCTTCAAAAATACCTGTAAGAACTCATTACCTCAAACACACATAAGGAACAAATCATATCCTTACCATACCGGTCCGATATACTACCAGGCTACCCCATCCATCCAAATTCCCTTCTGATTCATCTTCAACTTGGAATTTATTCTTTTGCTATGGCACCACAATTCCTCAACTCAGACTTACCACATGGAACCAAACATAAAGCCACACCATCTAAGGCTCATAGGTCGCTGAATACTTTCTTAATCATTCCCAAAAGTACCATATTCCAAACTACGTTACTCTGAAGAACTTCCTGCAAATTTAAATTTGTTGCCTTTACCTTCCTGGTACTGATACATAGAATCCCCTAATAAATATAGGAATACCACAAGTCTTGACCTCCTCCAATGGAGACTCAGTTTCTAATCACATATACGACTTTAAGATACCCAATTGTCACATATAGAATCCTGAACACATTAGAACCATTCCCGAGGGTCATTTACTTTATTTAAACTGGAATTAGCCTGATCGAACAAATAGAACCCCCGTGCCTCATTAGCACTCTGACACTGCAGGACATGAACTCATCCCAATACAAACGAGCATCTTCCTACTCTATGCACCGAGCATTCTTTACCAACAACAGCTTAATACATCCTTTGATTCTTATACACCTATGAAGCACCATATAACCTTTGTAAAAATTTTCCTTCACTCGAGCCATCCTCAACCTCAATCTCCGTAAGCCATAACTGACTTGCCAACACGCCTCAAACTGGAACCAACATAACACCTAACCATGCAATCAACTTAATCAATAGAAAACTCCCCTACTTGGCTCGAAGCCATAGATCAAAACACACCCAATAACTCATAACACATATACTCTATTGCTGCCATAATACCATAGTAAGATTAAACTCAATCCTTCATAAGCTTGTGGAAACTCAAATCCTCTAGAATTTTAACTCTTCTACAAACCTCGCATTCACTCATACAACAGTTAAGCCCACTCTCTAGGTAACCAAATTTAGATTTCAACACATATTCTTCACTCATAAATGAGATCTTCTACTAGACAACATAAATATCGCACAACCTTAAAACACTCCGCATAAGATAACCCACCTACTTTGCCTCCAACTAAAATTTCTGTATACCTCCCACCATCACAAGCATTACGCAGTCACTTGATCTTCTTGAGTCTGGACACATACCGCAACATGAAATTTACTTCACTCCCAACTAGGAACATGGAAAGATTCTCCACACGCCCATAACTCGGGCTATAACTCGAATCAAGATGGACTTCAAGCATCTAATAGTTCTTCCATCATTCAGCACACCCTTCTTGTCACTTCCAAATCATATGGATAGACCTCACAGTACTAACATACTCGTCACATAGCCAGAACCATAATTTCCACTAACATGGACACTACCGAACATATAAGTTCAAAAATACTTGTTCACACAATCAACACCTCAGTGCTCAAGCCATAGGCAAAGATCCGGCCTCAAGTCCTCCAGACTGGCCCAACACAAACTCACAGAGATTATATCTCACCCCTTGATTGGGCAATCACAAGCCATCAAGGTACATCTGATACGGAGCGCTCATGCGCACATACGAATGCATGGAAGGAATTTCAAGAGTTACTTTTCAAGCTTAATCAAGGACGTACGATAAGAATTCAATGTGATGTTTTCCTAAAGGTTTTGCAGCCTTTTGAAGATAGATACAGACATCTCTATACCGATCCGCGAGACTCTACTAAACTTGCTCACGACTCATGAGACCTATGTAACCTAGGCTTTGATACCAACTTCTCACGACCAAAAACTAGGCCCGGTCGTGATGGCGCCTCTCATGGGGACAAGGCCAACAACCTAATCCAATTCATCCTTTAAAATAGTTAAACAGTTCATAAGAAGTTTAAATATGATTTAATAATAATAATTAGCGGAAGTACAACCCGACACAACCCAAACCGGGATGTCACAACTCACGAGCATCTATTAGAGCATAACTGCAACTACAAGGTCTAAATTAAACAAAACAGGAATGATGGACATAAGGGAGAAAGCAGTACTGCAAACACTGGCTGTCACCTTGCTAAACTCCGATAACTCTACCTTCGATCAGCCCAAACCCACTACCGGGTGCATAAATACTTGCATCTACATACAGGGTACATGGAGTAAAGTGAGTACTCCAATTTAGTGAGTAATAAAGGTAAATAACAACTGAGCAGTAAAATCATATAAAGCAACTAACATGTTGTATAGAAGTAGTGTAAAACCCTTTGAGAAAAGCAGTGAAGCTCTGAGATCTTTAAAAATATCTTAGCTCAGATTAGACCTCTTTTGAAAATGACCTTTTCAACAATCACACAATGATTGCAAAACAGTTAGTGCCGATAAGCACAGAAAATCTGCCCCTCGGGCACAAATACCACGGTATAACAGGTAAAATTACAATTACATATGAAATATAAACACATAAAAGTTCGCCCCTCGGGCAATATCTCAGAACAGTGCCAGCCCCTCGGGTTACCTCATAATCACTCGTATTAGCCCCTCGGGCTCAATCTCAGAATAGTATCAGCCCATCGGGCTACCTCACAATAACTCGCATCAGCCCCTCGGGCTCACTCTCAGAACAATGGGTACCCGCGCTCAATATGGGTGTGCAGACTCCGGAGCGGCCCCTTACAACTCAAGCGCTATACCAAGCCACCTCGTGGCATCATCACTCGGCACTCGGCCTCACATCACTCAAGCCACCTTATGGCATATAAATGTATCTCAGGCCCTCGGCCTCATATCACTCAGCATATCCTCACATATGGCCCTCGGCCTCACTCAGTCCGAAAATCATCACAAGCCCCTCGGGCATTAGTAAAACAGTAGTTCTCAGCCAAAAACATCATTTAGAAATATCATTTAAGTTTTAAATCTGAGTAAAAGTGGCAAAGTTTGTAAAATAGTAGATATCAACAGGACTGAGTTCAAGTAATAAATCGAAACCGTGAGAAAATAGTGATAAAAATCCCGAAGGGTTCAAATAGTTGGCATGAAGCCCAAATATGGCAATCAGCCCAAATATGGCAATCAGCCCAAATCATGATAATAACAAACAAGTTTCAGTCAAATACGCGGTAAAATCATCAATCGGGATGGACCGAGTCACAATCCCTAGTAGTAAAAGACCCCACGCTCATCATTCAGTGCGTGTCTCACCTCAATATAGGACTACGATGTGCAATCCGGGGTCTCAAACCCTCAAAATATTATTTACAATCATTACTCACCTCGAACCGGTGCTCGCAATGCCCTTCGCCCCTCAAATTGGCCTCCACGCGCGTTGAATCTATCCAAAATCATAACGAATACATCACAATATGTTAAGGGAACAAAGCCCAAGCGAAAACAATCAATAACGGGCACAACTCCCAAAATTACCAAAACTCGAGCCTCGGTCCCACTTCTCGAAACTCAAAATTTTTTTACATCAACGGGTTCCTTATCTCCTCACGAGTTCATACATACCAAAATCTCTCAAATCCGACCTCAAATGGTGCAAATCCATAAATAAAATTTCAAAATCCCAACCCCTAGTTTCTTCCATTTTTAGCTTAAGTTTCCATGAATTTCTAGGTTACTTTCACAATAGAATCACGTTTTAGGTTCAAAAATCTTACCTCCAATCAATTCTCCTCGAATCCCTCTTTAATCCCCTTCAAAAAGCTCTCAAAAAGCTCAGCTATGAAGGAAAAATGACTCACCATCGCGGATGAAATGTTTTATAAATTTTCTGCCCAATTCTGAAATTCCTTCATCGTGTTCGCGACCACTGCATCGCCAACGCGAAGCACATCTTTGAATTTCCCAAAAATAAACCTATGCGAACTCGACATGCTCCATGCGAACGCGATGCTTTCCCTTTTCCAAACTATGCGAACGCGAGCCTTAATCTACGAACACGAAGAGCTACAACCTCTGAACCACAAATTTTTGTACGCGAACACGGAAAGATTCATGCGAACGCGAAGAACCATCTTATAGCCTTAGGCGAACGCGATGCTCAAATGCAAACGCGAAGGCTTAAATTCCTGCCTTCCAAATTCCTCTTACGCGAACACGAGGCTCCTCTCGTGAACGCGAAGAGACAAATCTCTACAACACCTGCAATGAAAATATGTAACTTTAAAACTTAGAAAATGATCTGATTGACCACCCAAAACTCACCCGAGGCCCCCCGAGACCTCAACTAAAAGTACCAACACATCCTTGAACCTCATTCAAACTTGTTCCAATCATCAAAACACCTCAAACAACATCCAGTCCACCAATTCACATTGAATTCAAGCTTAAATTTTTCTAAAAACTTTTGAAACAAGCTTTTGATAAAAAATCCAACCAAACCACGTTCGAATGACCTGAAATTTTGCACACACATCCCAAATGACAAAACGAAGCTACTACAACTTTCAGAATTTCATTCAGACACCCGGATCAAAATCTCACCTGACAACCGGAAATCGCCAAAATACTAACTTCACCAATTCATGCCAAATTCTACACCGGACCTCCAAAACCAATTCCGATCACGCTCCTAAGTCATAAATCACCCAATGAAGCTAACCAAATCATAAAAATTCTGATCCGAGCTCATATACAAATACTTACACTCTTGGTCAAACCTTTCAAATTCAAAGCTTTCAACTGAGACTATTTCCTTAAAATTCATTTTGATTTTCGTGAAAACCAAAACCGACAATTTACATCAGTCATAATACATCATACGTGGTAAGTCATGCCTGAGAACTGACGATCAAGGTGCAAAAGCTCAAAACAACCGATCGGGTCATTAGATATCATGGTCATATGATACCTTATATGGTACTAGTCCATAGATATCGAGTATTTTAGCCCGGGCGGTATTTTATGCCAAAATGAAAATTTTTGACGAAACTCATTTTCTTCAATTTTTTTACCCTCTCACCTTCACAAATTTACCTATCCCTTATTTAAAATAGCATAATACTTGTAACCTCAAAATAATCTCATTCCCGAGCTTGCGTCGATTAATTTTATGACGAAATCTTAACGTCCGAAAATGCGGGATGTAACATGTCATTCCTGAGCTTCCATCAATTTACTTATGGCTTACTTTCATGTAGGAAAACATGAGGTGTAACAACATTCCGTCTTTTGGAACATTCGTGCTCGAATGTTGGCTGATGCACTTATCATTCTCATAGCTTATGTCTTTCGAATACTTTAGTACTTTCCTTGCCATCTAGGCAACTGTTCTCTGAATAATTCCAAAGGACAAGGCATTCCCCCCCTTTAGGCTTTCTCACACCACGACTTTTGGTTGGAATTCTTTTAATCTCGTAATTATTGCTACCTTTTTATTATGTAGTCTGTACGGCTCCAACCTTATAAATGTGCGCCTATTTGACTCTTCTCTCCTTTTTCCTCCTGTTTTTAGCCAATATCTAGGCATCACTTTGTAAGCATATACAAAGCTTGAAAATATGTCTCTTTGGGAATTCATTGGTATATTGAAGTTCTTTGCTTGACACTTTGTAGAACTTGTGAATATTGTTATATCTTATTTCATAGGCCCAGTTATCCATTTGTATGAATTTACTGGATCCAGGTAGGTCATACTATACCATAACTCTTACTTCGATTTATCGTTATTGGAATCTGCAACCAACTCTAGGTTACTTTCGTTGCTTATCCTTATGACTGATGGTCTAATCTCATCTCATACTTTGTAACTTTTATCCATCCATTATTGATTCACCTCAATATTGATCTACAATATATCACTAATAACTTGAAACCACTTACGCAATCACTAGGGCTCACGTCTCATCGGGGAATATCTGAAGTAGTAAGATTGATCCACCTGGGACGATGCCATGCTTTCATAAACGTATTTCATAGCATCCCAAAGTGATTCACCTTATGTGGGCATTTTAATCCTGCAAAATTCATGAAATCCTTTTCTTTTTCTTTTTTTCCTTCTCAAATCATAACTCAATCGAAGGCCCAAAAAGAATCCTTTATTTATCACAATTACACCCCCATTCTACGACCAGGGCATCATTCTATTTTTCATCACCTTCTCACTCTCCCTTCCTTGTCCTTACTCCTGTCCTCCTAAAACCTTTCCACTTTACCATACTTTAGCTTGTGACCCATACATGCCTATTCATACTATTTGCAACATTCCTTCATTTTGCTTGCGAAATATCCTTGTGTTATTTTGGAGCATCAAGAGAATCACATCATCTTTAACTCTGCTTTATTCTCTTAGCTAGACCTCTCTATACCTAGAAACATAGGCTGGAAGATATTCCAATGTCGACACCACTATTGATATTGAATCCC
This sequence comes from Nicotiana glauca, assembly GCA_026770625.1. Classification (NCBI taxonomy): domain Eukaryota; kingdom Viridiplantae; phylum Streptophyta; class Magnoliopsida; order Solanales; family Solanaceae; genus Nicotiana; species Nicotiana glauca. Next base: position 118,472 of record MU717080.1, on the reverse strand, counting down.
AACGCTTCTAGCCTTCTATTCGAAGTATGGACTATTCACAACCTTCTGCATCTCAGTATCTCGTACGTTGTTCACTTTTAAGTTAATACCTTAAAATGTTGCATTGTATGTTTTATCTCTTTCATGACCTCCCTTCCACCTAGGTATAATTCTTGTCCATAACTTGAAGCTCTATTATAATACTTGCACCTCTGGTGTATATACAATCCGGTGGGAGCTTTATACTAACTTCTTATAAGACTGGTCTTCTCACGAGATTTATCATAAAGCCATTATATAATATGACTACTGTACTATCTCTCTTGTACCTCTAATATTAAAGGTGATTATGTAATGTTCTCAATCATGATGTCTATAATATTCGTGGTCCAATAATCAGACTCCCGATTTTCTTAGTTGATGTAACTCTTTAGTTTTCTCTTCCTTCTAATCAGCCTTTATGTAGGCTTAGCTATCTCTTGATCTGCGATTCATGGTATTAGTTATTATGTTTAGCCTTACATGGGTGCTATGGAATATCCATGATATAATCCTTTAATGATTCGATCTATGACCCGGGCTCAATTTTTTTTCTTTTTTCTTTTTAACTTATTCTGGACGGCTGTATGAATGACAACATATATGGTGCATGGATATCACTCTGAAGTCTTAAGAACATAATCCCTTTTGTTCCCTTTGATCTTCCTTTAAACATAAGCTATTACTTTTCATGGTCTTTCTGCCTCTCAGTTGCGTGTATACTTAGCTTATCTTAGTTTCCACGCATGCCAGAATTTTCGTGCAACTCACTTGGCCTTGAATATTACATTTGATTTTTCTTCCCGTTCCTTAGCCATGGTAGGTGCCACTTTCTCAAGAGTACATACAATTTTGTAGTTAGACTGTTGTTACCTAACCATTTCCTCTTTAGGACACCATGCATTGGTTGAAGCCTTCTTCCTTATTTCCTCAACTAGTCTTTCATTATAGTACTTAGGGGGGATCCTTTGACTCTTTTAAAGCTATGAGCTTATTAGATTGTATACCCAACTAATCTTTTGATGTCCTTCCTTGCCTATAATTATCCGTAGTTACTTACTTCCACCCCTTTGTGCTTGTAGGGTTGCTTTTGAACTTGATGTTTTGACTGACTTCCCAGTGTCACTCTCTTTTATCTCCGTAACACTCATATGGTACTTTGTAATACCCCAAATCCTATCTAAATATTTCTCAATGATCATGATGTCATAACTGTGAGGCTGAATTCACTATATGGTTTTACTATGTTTATCTTACACGATCTGTTTGACTTGTCTGTAACGTCCTGTTTAGCCATAACTAGGATCTTCTTAATCAATTACTAACTACTTGTTAGTCCATTCTCATCTCAGTATTCCACGTAATCTTTATTAGGTTATTTCCTTTGTCTTAACTTACGTCTCTCACTGGCTCCGTATTTGTTAATAACATCTCGGGCAGGAACCCTTTCTTCCTCTCCTTGACGTCGTGCTTGCATTGGAATTGTAACATATCTGTAGGATTTGGATAAGTTCCATATCATTCCTTTTTCATATTTACCGTATTCTTTATTTTCCATTCCATAGTCACTATAACCACTTACTTCCGACTTAATCACATCACTCATATTCTCCCTTTTAGGGGAGTACTAAGAGCTGAAACCACGAGGATCTACCTATAGATGTTTTACCTCTTCATCTTTGGCATCGTTTCACAACATCAGTGACCCTTACTCGCCTAGTGGCAATCCCTCTGTACCGAGGATAACAAATTCCCGTACTCACGATGGTGACACTTAATGCAACGAGCACATAAAATCCCTTAAGCTTAATTTTTCTCATATTTCCTGCTTTAGGGAAGCGTCTTCCTAAATGATCATTCTCTAAATTTCTCGTGAATTGTCTTCTGTTGTCCATTCTATTATTGCTGGAATGCAAATATGAATTTCTTATGATGTTGACTATTATCAAATCACTCAGTCCCTAATTAATGTTTAGTTTATCTTGTTCACCAGCCCATATTGATTTCTATTATTCTGGGGTCTAACTTTTCATTCCGGTAATTGTGTTGGAGTCACGAACTTATTTTTCGAAATAAGGATATGACTTTATGTCCTATACTCTTTTGTTGTCTCAAGGCCTGTCACCTCTCATTTTTCCCTTCACTTGACTATAGGCTATGTAATACCATCATTTTTTGAATCTACCGTTGTCATCCATGTACCAGATTTTATTCATACTACTTCATTAACTCTCTTCTTATTTTCCTACTAACATTTTTGTCTATCACTTTATCCTGAAAACTCGAACAAAACATTCTTTTGCTTTTAGCCCCTTCTTGCTCCATCGATTGGTTCCTCAAGTTGTCTAATATTCTCTTTCTACCAAGGATGGGAGCTATATTAAGGTAATATTTATCCCTTTCAGGTTTCCAGTGCTTATTTTTATAGTACTCATATCTACCTGTACTATTTTAGAGTGCACCATATGGGTGTCTTGCAGGGAGATCTATTAGCACATTTGCAATATCTTTGGAAATGTCAACTCACGCAAATAATCCATCCACCATTTTGGGTCACTCTAACCCAGCCGGATCCTGATATTCGTCCTTCTCTTATACTACTTCTGTTAGCCCCCATGGGGAATAAATGATATGGGTGTGGCCAATTATATATACCTTTGTTATTGTTGAAGGTAACTTAAAATGCTTATATTCCTCAGCCTGGATTGTAAATACTAATAATCTTTATTAACCGGACGCCTCGTACCCTTCTTCATCTTGCTTCTTTTACTTGTTGAAACTTGTGTCTATCTTCTAAATCTCCTATTGCCTTTCACCATAGGGGTGGATAGATATTCCTACCTTAAGGCTCCTTATCAAAAGACTTACATGTCTTAGTACACATATGATCTACTGAAGACCTTATATTTACCCATCATAAGCATTATGAAAAATTGAGTCCCTCTAGGTCAACTCTTCCACAGACACATTCAACCCTTTACCAACCATCTTCCAAAATGTAGGTATTGTTGTATTGTGAATAAGATACATTTTAAAAAATTGAGTTCTTACAACTAAGCTCTACCACACGATTTAGAGTATGAAGAAAGAGTGACAGTCCTAAATGTCCTATAGCCTCCTTCTTATAAGTGTGGTGCACAACACATCCATAAACAAGACTCTACTAGATATGGCTTGTAGACTACCTAGGACAGAACTTTTTTGATACCGCTTTTGTCACAACCCATACTGATGGGCCACGACGGGGGCCCTATACCTTACTCAATCGAGTACCAACAAAACGTATCTTTTCATGCCATACTATCATAAATAACTAAGCCAGAAGGCTGCCGTGAGATAAGTAGAATACAACATGTGATACCAACTTACACATAAGACGTATGGGCCTATAAGACAGAAATAATCACTAGTATACTGAACATAGGCCGACAAGGCCATACAATCTTTTACATAAATTATATCTGTTTACAAGCCTCTAAAAATACATAATTTTCATAAAGGTCAGGACAAAGTCCTACCATACCAAACAAACACGTCTAAATCATACTAACCAAACAAGCAACTCCGAAGCAAATGGAGCGTACCAACATCTTCCATAGAGCTGATAGCCTACTTGGAGGGCTCTCAAACTATTTATCGGGACCAGCAGGCATGAAACGCAGCATCCCCAGGCAAAAAGGACGTCAGTACAAATAATGTACCGAGTATGTAAGGAATGAAAATCAGTAAATAATATGTATGAAAGAAACATGGAGTAAAAGATACGACATATAAGTTTGAACAACTTTATGAATCTTTTAATATTTAAAATGTCATGCATATGCGTATAAAAGTCATACCATGCATGAGTATATGTGTTTATAACATCATCAAGCTTCTGAGGGCATCCCATCATATTATCTCGGCCACTATGGGCAAATCATCAACGTATACCAGCTGATCATGTGGTGGTGCGTATATAATGCCATAACCTTTCCCATATCCTATATATGTACACACACACACACACACACACACACATATATATATATATATATATATATATATATATAATGTGCACGTATAAATACATGAAATGCATATGAAATATGTTAATAAAATCTCTTGGTACGTCATAAAACCATTATGCCTCTGATTAATATCATGAAATAAACTTTACCAACTTACGTATTTTTGAGACCCATGAACAGATGACAGAATAATATGACACATAGGAGAATAAGAATATATATAATCTAGCATTTCTACGAATAGAGTAATTTGTGAAAGTTGTGCATTTGCTCATTTCACTTGTGTCATATAGATCACGCCAAAAAGAAAGTAGGGATAGACTTAACATTCCTGAATCGATTCTTTTAAAAATACTTTTAACACACGCCAATCGCGACAAAACGCATAATAGCAAGATCGAAATAGGAAACAATTCGAATGAAATGCTCGAAGCCATAACGTTGCTATTGCAAAATCATCTTTGTTGAAACTTTATTCTTAAGATGTGAGGAATTATATTGCTTATGAAAAATAACGTTTTGCTACTACTCTTTTTTAAGAGAGGAGTATTAATGTTTCTATGCAAAGCAGCTTTTGCTGAAAACTTTCCTAACAGATTGTAATTGATTATTGAACTAGAAATGTTACCTTAGGTAGGCCCCACTTAGGATGACTAATCCTTTGCATAGGCTTCTAATTTGGCCACCTAAATGTAATGAATCCTATGTGATTCTTGGGGCTGCCGATTTTTGGGCCTATAAAGCCTTATCCCAACATTTTAATTTATTCACTACTGTCTGAATTAACTAATTAATCTCCAATTAACTAATAATCAATCAATTATTCACATAATTAAGATATGTCTCAAATTACTTAAAATTCTTTAATACACTTTATACATCCTACTATCACAGTCATATGGTACCTTGTATGGTACTAGTCCATAAATATCGGGTATTTTAGCTCGGGCCATATTTTATCCCAAAACGAGAAACTTTGACGAAACTCATTTTCTTTAATTTTCTTATCCTCTCACCTTCACGAATTTACTCATCCCTTATTTGAAATAACATAATATTTGTAACCTCAGAATAATCTCATTCCCGAGCTTGAGTCGTTTAACTTTACAGTGAAACCTTAATGTCCGAAAATGGGGGATGTAACATATCATTCCCGAGCTTCCATCAATTTACTTATGGTGTACTTTCACGTACGAAAATATGGGGTGTAACCGTAGTAGTTATGTTATTAAGTTAATGAGCTAAATTTATGCTAATTACCATATTAAGGCTTCACGCCGACACTATTGAGACCCGAGAGGTCGTTTCTTGCTGTCATAACGTTAGCTTCATTGATATTCTGTACTCAGTCCCGTTCATGCATATTATATCATGTCTCAGTCTCGGTTATTGTTATTTGGCATATAATATCATTGTTTCGGGCAAGTTTTCTTTGTATTGTGAGCCCGTGTGTGTGATACTGGAGAGTTATGACTGAGTGAGGCCGAGAGCCTGATTATGAGTGACAGTATGGGATCGAGCTGCACGCTGCAACGAAATATTGATTATGCCTTCATTGGCTTGTTATAGCGCTTGGGCTGAAAGGAGCCCCTTATATTCCTTGACATGGGTATTGTCCGAATTATTTATAACTGGAGATAGATCTTCTCCATAGAGCTAGAATGGACTTTCCTTGGTATTGGGTGACTGTTGTCAGTAATGAGTACATATTCCGTGATGGATCTTTCCTGGGCCAGATGGCCATATACAATACCGAGTGGTTGAGCACTTAAGAGCGGAGGTACATGGTACATTTTCATGCTATCTCTGTATTGGTACGTAGAGGTTTGCGAAGCTTTATACTTCACATTTTTTAGATTCATATTTACTTATTGTTGAGCTGAATACTTGAATTGCAAGCATGCTCTTTACTGTACAGTTTAATTGTGTTACCTGTTGAGGTTTAGTTCATCACTACCTGTCAGTCCACAGTTTGGACTTGTTACTTATTAAGTTGGTGTACCAACATTAACCCACGCACCTTGTGTGCAGATCCAGGTATCTCAGGCTACGGTAGCGATTGTTGTCTGTTCCAGACACAGATTTCACCAGACATAGCGAGGTAGCTGCCTGACATTCATAGTCTTGCCTTCCTCCTTCTTTATCTTCCTTCTTGTATATTTTGGATATTTCAGACTATTTTGGTCTAGTTATATTTCGCCAATATTGCTCATGACTTAGTAACACTTGAGGTCGGCCTTTTACTTTTCGCTCATATTTCAGTTTTGACTTTATATCTTTTATGGAATTTCAATTGAAAATGGTATTATTTAAGATTTAAATAGAATGTTGAACTATTTTGGAAATGTGTTGGCTGGCTTAGTTTCACGGATTGGCACCATCACGACCGGGTCGATTTTGGGATCGTGATAAGTTGGTATCAGAGCCTAGGTTACATAGGTCTCACGAGTCATGAACAGGTTTAGTAGATCCTCGCAGATCGATATGGAGACATCTGTACTTATCTTCAAGAGGCTGTAGAAGCTTTAGGAAAAACATAACATTCTTGAATTCATGTTGTGCGAATTTGTTGATTCAAGTTCTGTTATTCTATTCTTTTACAAATGGTGAGGACACGTGCTACCGTTCAGGGTGGACGACCACTAGTACCACCAGTTGGGGCCACTAGAGGCCGAGGTCGCGGTTGAGGCTATGGTAGGGGAAGGGGTGTAGCCCACATAGCAGATAGTGAAGCACTTCCATATCTACCATCCGCCCCAATTCAAGATCAGGTTCCAGTGGGGATGCCTCAGCAGGACCAGCTCAGGCACCGATTGTGCCTATTGTTATTCTGAGTCTTCAGGAGACCTTGGCTCAAATCTTGACCGTGGGCACTCGTCTTGCTCAGGTGGTCACAGTTTCTACAACAGCCACTTCTCTGGCTGGAAATGCTCTCAGACTCCCACCGCCTGTACCCCTGAGTAGGTTGTTCACGGATTGCAGACACCGGATGCACCACCAGCCTAGGCGGTTACACCTGCTCAAGATTATGTGGTACCAGCTATGCCTGATAATGAGCAGCGTCGATTGGAGAAATTTGGTAGACTTCAGCCTCCGACTTTCAGTAGTGTAGAGGGTGAGGATGTCCAAAGTTTCTTGGACAAGTGTTAGAGGATTCTTCGTACAACGAGTATTTTGGATACTAGTGGAGTCTCAGTTACTAATTTTTAGTTTTCTGGAGCTGCCTTCACTTCGTGGGAGGCTTATGAGAGGTATAGGCCTATTGGTGCAATGCCTCTTACCTAGCATCAGTTCTCCATTCTCTTTCTGGAGAAGTATGTACCGCATTCCTGCAGAGATGAGCTATGTAGGCAGTTCGAGTAGTTAGGTCAGGAGGATATGACCGTGATACAGTATGAGATGAGGTTCTCCGAGTTAGCCTGTCATGCTATCTGGCTAGTTCTCACAGATAGGGAGAGGATCAGGAGGTTCATTGATGGCCTGACTTATCAGCTACGGATTTTTCTAATCAGAGCGAGGGTATCTGGCGCTTCTTTTGAGTAGGTGGTTAACATATCCAGAGAGATAAAGTCAGTTCACCTCCAGGAGCTAGTTGAGAGGGAGGCCAAGAAGCCTTAGGGATATGGCGGTTTTGGTGGTGTTCCTTCTAGAGGTTAGTTTCAGCACGACAGAGGCCGTCCATTCAGACATGCTCAGCCAGCTCGTTTGGGTCACCATGGTGGATCATCTAGCCATGGTTCTCAAAGTTCACATCAAGGCCACTCATCTTTCAATGCCCTTCTAGATCAGAGTTTGACTCATGCACCATAAGTTCAGGGTTCATCTATGCCTGCTTCTTCTAGTGGGTATCCCGATGCTCGGGGCTCCCTTCAGTCCCCACCGCCATTTGTCGTGATAGGTTGCTTCGAATGTGGAGATTTAGGGAGGTTTTGTCCTCGTCTTATGGGAGGTTCATCCTAATAAAGGATTCAGCCTTCGGCTTTGACACCAGTTACTTCCCCACCTACCGAGTTAGCTCGGGGTGGAGGTCAGTTAGCTAGGGGTCACCCTAGAGAGGGATGGGCGATCAGGTGGTAGTCAGGCCCATTTCTATGCACTCCCATCCAGACAAGATGCTATTACTTCAGATGCTGTGATTACAGGTATTGTCTCAGTCTTCCACAGAGATGTCTTTGTGTTAATTGACACTAGTTCCACTTTTTCATATGTGTCGTGATATTTTGCTTGTTATTTGGATACGCTCCGTGAGTCTCTTGTTTTGTCTATTTGTGTATCTACTTCGGTGGGCGATACTGTTGTTGTGGACCACGTATATCGATTGTGTTTGGTGACTATTGGGGATTTGGAGACCCAAGTGGACCTTCTATTGCTTTCTATGGTGGATTTTGATGTGATATTTGACATAGATTGGTTATCTCCATGTCGTACTATTTTGAACTGTCATGCTAAGACAGTGACGTTGGCTATGCCAGGTGTGCCACTGTTTGAGTGGCGGGGTTTGGCGGATTATGTTTCTAGTAGGGTGATTTAATTTTTGAATGCCCAACAGATGGTTGGGAAGGGTTGTCTTTCTTATTTGGCCTTCATGAGGGATTTCAGTACAGAGATTCCTACCATTGATTCAGTCCCGGTAGTGAGGGATTTTCTAGATGTGTTTCCTGCAGACCTGCCGGGCATGCCACTGGACAGGGATATTGACTTTGGTATTAATTTGGTGTCGGGCACTCAACCAATTTCTATTCCACCATATCGTATGGCACCAGTGAAGTTGAAGGAGCAGCTTCAGGAACTCCTTGATAAGGGGTTTATTCGTCCTAGTGTGCCGCCTTGGGGTACGCCCATCCTATTTATGAAGAAGAAAGATGGCACGATGAGGATGTGCATTGATTATAGACAGTTGAACAAAGTCACAATCAAGAACAAGTATCCTTTGCCTCATATTGATGATTTATTCGACCAGTTTTAGAGAGCGAGAGTGTTCTCCAAGATTGATCTCAGGTCAGGGTATCACCAGTTGAAGATCAGGGACTCGAATTTTCTTAAGACAACTTTCAGGACCTGATATGGTCATTATGAGTTCCTTGTGATGTCTTTTAGGCTGACCAATGCTCCAGCAGTGTTCATGTATTTGATGAACAGTGTGTTTCAGCCCTATCTCGACTAGTTTGTAATTGTATTCATTGACGATATTCTGGTATACTCGTGTAGTCAGAGGAGCACGACGAGCATTTGAGAGTTGTATTGCAGCGGTTGAGGGAGGAGAAGCTTTATGCAAAGTTCTCCAAGTGTGAGTTTTGGCTTAATTCAGTGGCTTTTTTGGGGCACGTGGTGTCCAGTGAAGGTATTTAGGTTGATCCAAAGTAGATAAAGGCAGTTTAGAGTTTGCCCAGACCATCCTCAGCCACAAATATTTGCAGATTTCTTGGTTTGTTGGGTTATTATCCTCGGTTCGTTCAGGAATTTTCATCTATAGCATCACCTCTGACCAAATTGACTCAAAAGGCTTCTCCTTTCAGGTGGTTAGATGAGTCTGAGACGAGCTTTCAGAAGCTCAAGACTGCCTTGATCGCAACTACATTGTTAGTTTTTCCATCAGCTTCAGGTTCATATATGGTATATTGTGATGCTTCTCGACTTGGTATTAGGTGTGTGTTGATGCATAAGGGTAGAGTGATTACTTATGCTTCTTGGAAGTTGAAGCCCCATGAGAAGAACTACCCTATTCATGATTTGGAGTTGATTTCCATTGTTCACGCGTTGAAGATTTGGAGGCATTATCTCTATGGTGTGTCTTGTGAGGTATTTATTGATCATTGCAGCCTCTAGCACTTGTTCAAGCAGAAAGATCTCAATTTGAGACAACGGAGATGGTTAGAGCTTCTGAAAGATTTTGATATTACTATCTTGTACCGCCCGGGGAAGGCCAATGTAGTGGCCGATGCCTTGAGTAGGAAGGCGGTGAGTATGGGCAGTTTGGCATACATTCCTGTTGGGTAGAGACCTCTTGCAGTTGATGTTCAGGCCTTGGCCAATCGGTTTGTGAGGTTAGATATTTCGGAGCCCAGTCGGGTCTTAGCTTGTGTGGTTTCTCAGTATTCCTTGTTTGATCTCATAAGCGAACACTAGTATGATGATCCTCATTTTCTTCTCCTTAAGGACAGAGTTCAGCACGACGATGCCAGAGATATGACTATAGGTGATGATGGAGTATTGAGGATGCAGGGCTGGATATGTGTCCCCAATATAGATGGGATTTGGAGTTTATTCTGGAGGAGGCCCATAGCTCGCGGTATTCTATCCATTCGGGTGCCGCGAAGATGTACCAGGAATTGAGACATCACTACTGGTGGAGGAGAATGAAGAAAGATATAGTGGGATTTGTAGCTCGGTGTATCAATTTTCAGCAGGTGAAATATGAACATTAGAGACCGGGTGGCTTGCTTCAGCATATAGATATTCCATAATGGAAGTGGGAGCGAATCACCATAGATTTTGTTGTTGGACTCGTACGGAGTTTGAGGAAGTTCAATGCTATTTGGGTGATTGTAGATTGGGTGACCAAGTTCGCACGCTTTATTCTTGTATGTACTACCTATTCTTTAGAGCTGTTAGCTAAGATTTATATTCGAGAGATTGTTCGCCTGCATGGTGTCCCAGTTTCCATCATTTCAGATAGAGGTACTCAGTTTACATTATAATTATGGAGGGTCATGCAGCAAGATTGGGTACTCAGGTTGAGTCGAGCACAACTTTTCACCCTTAGACGGACAGGCAGTCCGACCACACTATTATGATATTAGAGGACATGTTACGTGCTTGTGTTATTGATTTTGGGTGTTCATGGGACCAGTTTCTACCGCTCGTGGAGTTTTCTTACAATAACAGTTATCAATCGAGTATTCAAATTGCTTCATATGAGGCTTTATATAGGAAATGGTGTAGATCTCTAGTAAGTTGGTTTGAGCCGGGCGAGGCTAGGCTTTTGGGTATAGACTTGGTACAGGATGCTTTAGACAAGGTGAAAGTGATTCAGGAGCGGCTTCGTATAACACAATCGAGACAGAAGAGTTATGCTAATAGAAATGTTCGTGATATGTCTTACATGGTTGGGGAGAAGGTTCTACTAAAGGTTTCACCTATGAAGGGTGTTATGAGTTTTGGGAAGAAGGGTAAATTGAGTCCTCGGTTCATTGGGCCTTTTGAGGTGCTTCAGAGGATTGGGGAGATGGCTTTTGAGCTGGCTTTGCCACCTAGAATGTCGAGTATGTATTTGGTATTTCATGTTTTGCTCCAAAAGTATATTGGCAATCTGTCTCATGTTTGGATTTTAGCACAGTTCAGTTAGATGGTGATTTGACTTATGATATGGAGCCAGTGGCTATTTTGGAGCGGCAGGTGCGAAAGCTAAGATCGAAGGATATAGCATCAGTGAAAGTGCAGTCGAGAGGTCAGCCCGTGGAGGAGGCTACTTGGGAGACCGAGCGGGAGATGCGAAACAGAAATCACACTTGTTTGAGGCTAGGCTTTTGGGTATAGACTTGGTACAGGATGCCTTGGACAAGGTGAAAGTGATTCAGGAGTGGCTTCGTATAACACAATCGAGACAGAAGAGTTATGCTGGCAGGAAGGTACGTGATATGTCTTACATGGTTGAGGAGAAGGTTATACTAAAAGTTTCACCTATAAAGGGTGTTATGAGATTTGGGAAGAAGGGTAAATTGAGTCCTTTCATTGGGCCTTTTGAGGTGCTTCAGAGGATTGAGGAGATGGATTTTGAGCTGGCTTTGCCACCTAGCATGTCGAGTGTGCATTTGGTATTTTATGTTTATATGCTCTGAAAGTATATTGGCAATATGTCTTATGTTTTGGATTTTAGCACAGTTTAGTTAGATGGTGATTTGACTTATAGAGCCAGTGGCTATTTTGGCGCGGCAGGTGCGGAAGCTAAGATCAAAGGATATAGCATCAGTGAAAGTGCAGTCAAGAGGTCAGCCCATGGAGGAGGCTACTTGGGAGACCGAGCAAGAGATGCGGAACAGAAATCCACACCTGTTTGAGGCTTCAGGTATGTTTCTTGACTCATTCGAGGATGAACATTTGTTTAAAAAAGGGTGGATGTAACGACTCGGAAGATCGTTTCATGAGTTACAGCCCCGTTTTCCCCATTTCTGATTCTTTATATGTTGTTCAGCTTTATTTCATCGTATTGTGTTGGTTGTGTTATGTTCGGAGTGGTCTTGGGGTAGAATGAGACATTTAGTCTCTAATTTAGGATCTTAAGTTAGAAAAGCCAACCGGATGTTGACTTATGTGTATAAGGTCTCGAATTATAATTCTGATGGTTCGAATAGCTTGGTTAGGTGATTTTAGACTTGGGAGCATATTCAAAATGTAAGTTGGAGAAATTGGAAATTTGGCATTTTTCGATCGGCACCGGAAATCTTAATGTCGGGATCAGAATAGAATTCCGAAAATTGGAGTAGGTCCTTTGTGTCATTTGTGATGTGTGTACAAAATTTAAAGTCATTCAGATGAGGTTTGATAGGTTTTGGCATCGTTCGCAAAATTCGGAAGTTTGGAAATCCTTAGGCTTGAATTCGAGGGTGATTTTTTGTTTTGATGTTGTTTTGAGTGTTCCGAAGATTTGAATAAGTTTGAATGGTCTTATGTGACTTGTTGGCATGTTTGGTTGAGGTCCCAAGGGCCTCGGGATGAATTTGGGCAGTTGAGGGCAAGTTTGCCATTGAGTTGATGTTGCTGAATTTGTTGTTTCTATCATTTCTGTAGCCGCGGATTGGGGACTGTAGGTGCAAGGTTGCAGATGCGATATGGAGACCGCAGATGCGTAATTTGATCATCAGGAGAAGAACCACAGATACTGTGTGTTGGATGCATCTACAGCTCCGCAGGTGCGGTGCTTGGGGCGCAGCTGTGGTCCTTGACGTTTAAGTGGAAACCGCAGGTGCGGTTGGTTGGTCCGCACAAGCGGTTGTGCAGGTACGAGATTAAGACCGTAGATGCGGAAGTCCTGGGCAGAAAGTATATAAGTTCCCCTTCTCGAATTTCTGCCATTTCTTTACCATTTTTGGATGAGTTTGGAGCTTAGGGTTTTGATTTCATGAGGGAATCAATGGTTTTCAGTGAGGTAAGCTACTTGGGCTTTGTATCTTGTGTTTATGATGATTTTTCAATTATTTAATCTTGATAATAGTGGAAATTAGGGAAGAATTTAGGATATTAGGGCTTGAAATTGGAGAGTTTAAATTGGGGATTTGAGGGACCATTTGATGTCCGATTTTGATCATTTTGGTATGTATAGACTTGGGAGTGAAAGGAGTTTCTAGTTTCGTTAGATTACAAAGCCATGTTTGGGAAAAATTTGGGATTTTTTTTCTAATTTGATAATTTTCGTGTGGGTTTCATTCTTTAGCATGTATTGATGATAATATACCCATTTTGGTTAGATTTGGGGTATTTGGAGGCCGGATCGAGAGGCAAAGGAATCATGGGTTAGAGCTTTAGCTTGGTTTGAGGTAAGTAACGCTTCCAACCTTGAATCTAAGGGTTCAACCCCGAACTATGTGTTCTATGATTAAATATTGAGGTGACGCAAATGCTAAGTGATGGGCGTGTGGGCTTGCACCGTAAAGATTGCGGCCTGGATCATTCCATAGCACCGCTTAGTGACTCTTTCTTGCTGATACTATGCAGTGGTTATGTGATTAAGTTAATAAGCTATAAATTCATGCTAATTACCATGTTAAGGCTTCACGCCAATATTATTGAGACTCGAAAGGTTGTTTCTTGATGTCATATCGTTAGCTTCATTGATATTCTATACTCAATTCTGTTCATGCACATTATATCATGTCTTAGTCTCGATTTTTGTTATTTGGCACATTATATCATTGTTTCAGACTAGTTTTCTTGGTATTGTGAGCACTTGTGTGTGAGAATGGAGAGTTATGACTAAGTGAGGCCGAGAGTCTGAGATGTGTGATAGTATGGGATCGGACTGCACGCCGCAGCGGAATATTGATTATGCTTTCGTTAGCTTGTTATAGAACTTGGGCTGAAAGGAGTCCCTCCAGAGTCTACACACCCCCAGTGAGCACAATTGATATTATTGAGGGATGGATCTTCCCTGGACATGGATCTTGTATGAAATATTTATACCTGGAGATGGATCTTCTCCATAGGACTGGAATGGCCTTTCCTCAGTGCTGGGTGAATGTTGTCAGTAATGTGTATATATTTCGGGATGGATCTTCCCTGGGCCAGATGGCCATATACAGTATTGAGTGATTGAGCACTTGAGAGTGGAGGTGCATGGTATATTTTCATGCTTTCTGTTGGTACATAAAGGTTTGCTGAGCTTTATACTTCACACTTTTAAGATTCGTATTTACTTACTGTTGAGCTGAATACTTGAGCTGCGAGCATGCTTACTTTACTATACAATTTATTTGTGTTACCTGTTGAGGCTTAGTTCGTCACTACCTACCAGTCCATAATTTGGACTTGTTACTTACTGAGTTGGTGTACTTATGTTACCTCCTGCACCTTGTATGCATATTTAGGTATCTTAGGCCACGGTAGTGGCTGTTGACTGTTCCAGACACAAATTTCACCGGAGATAGCGAGGTAGCTGCCTGACATTCGTAGTCCCGCCTTCCTCCTTCTTTATCTTCCTTCTAGCATATTTTGGATATTTTAGACTATTGGTCTAGTTATGTTTCGGAACAAATGTAGTATTGCTCATGACTTAGTGACACCCGAAGTCGGGCTTTTACTTTCCACTCTTATTTTGATTTTGACTTTATATATTTTATGGAATTTCAGTTGAAAATGATATTGTTTAAGCTTTAAATATAAAGTTGAACTATTTTGGAAATGTGTCAGCTGGTCTAGTTTCACAATAGGCGCCATCACGACCTGGTTGGTTTTGGGGTCATGACAAGTCTGTTACGACATTTGAACTTAAAATTTGCAAGAATGGTACTGTTATGCAGGTCATCCCAGGCACACTTAGTATGAAAATTATGTGTATAATGTTAGATGAAAATATTGTTAATATAATATTTAAATAGAAAAGAATTTTATTTAAACTTTAAATTGGATGAAAATTTACTCCACGAGCTCCGGTGGAAAATTACTCCAAGTCGCACAGGGTGCATCATAAAACCGGCCAAAAGCTTTAGTGATTATCTTTGTATTCTGATTTCTAGGTTTGGACCTGCAACATAGCAATTACATTAAATAAAAAAGACTAGCTATTATAATTCAGCAAAAATAAAGAAGTAATAAATAAATCTTACCCATTGCCCTCAGTCCCGATGATCATCCTATGACAACGATTATACCGCACTTCCTCTAAATCATCATACTCCGGTGTATATGAAGTGCGCGTAGAAGGGGAGGAATCTGGCTCAGCGCTACTATCTCGAAGGCGGAGTCTATAAATGCTAGGAGATGAACTCTGTGGAGAGGGAGATGGGATCGCTGATGAAGATGGATGTGATCTAGACCCCTGCTGCAATCTAGACCATTGCACCCATGCTGCCATCCGGGTGGCTATAATCTAGATGGATGCGATCCAGTTTGTGGTAAAACAAATGGATCAGATAATGGGCGTATCACCACATGGCCCTATGACTGCTGACTCAGTGTACCTATGTAACTATATGCAAGATTATGTGGAGGAAGCGTGGTATACCCCTATGGTAGAGAATGGTAAGAATACTGCTGGGAGAGGCGAATGATAGGTAGTCTGATGAGTAGATTGATATGGTGGAAAAGATGTAATCCTAGAAGATTGTTGTCAACCATCAGCATCGGAGGGATGCAAGTGTGGAGCGGAAGGGAGCGAGGGTGTAGCACTATCCTCACGATTAATAGGCCTCTTATCCTTCCTAGACCTACCTTGACCCCTACCGGTCATCTACATAAATTAAATAAAATGTTAGCATTTAGAATATAAATCTATATAAGGTGAGAGCGCTTGAAAAAAGTAACAAGCCAACCGTCTTTGAAATATCCTCCCTTATTCGAAAATTCTTCCTATTCACTTATTTAATTTTCATCAGGTTATTCCTCGTCCTCATTTTCTATGATAGTTATTTCCTCCTTGTCAACTTCTTCTAATATGCGTTGAGGATGATCCAAGTCATTTTCTAACCGATCATCCACCATTTGGTTAACACTTGAGGTATTGTTTTGGTAAGCAACATCTAGCATATTCTCAACTTTCACCCTACCAACAGACTTAGTTTTGATTACAACCAACCAATCAGCCTTATCCCTACGTAATGGATATGGAGCATAATACACTTGCCTAACATTTTCTATAACTATAGAAGGATCATAGAGATCATACTCTCTCTTTTTATTAACCTCAATTATGTTGTACTGCGAGTGTACATTTGTACCTCTTCTAGGTGTTGGGTCAAACCACTTGCATCGAAAAAGTATGAACTTCTTATTTGGCCAATCTGAATATGATAATTCTAAAATCGCTTTGATCATACCATAATAATTATTTTCTCTATAAATTTCATAACTAATTGATTCGTTAAAAAATAATTTATACCTTAAATTAATTCATACATTAAATAATTTAAGTGCATAAATTTGAGTTTATTAATGCATAATCAATGTAGTTCAAATCACAAAATTAAGGGCTACAAGTTCATAATTTAAGGTTCCCTAAACGTAGTTTATATAATTTACACACCATAAATTAACTAGTAATCATAATCAAATACATCACTATTAGTGCATAATCGATTAGAGTTACAATATAGTTAACTTCAATTTCAATGTACTTAATTCTAAATTTAATATATTTCAAACAACAAAATTAAGAGCCATAACTTCATAAATTAAGAGCACTAAACCCTAGTTTATATAATTTGTACAACATATATTAATTATTTTAAATAATTTTTACACCTCTATTAGTGTATAATAAAATTTTAGTTACAATGTAGTTAACTATAATTATAATATAGTTAATCTTTAGTTACAATGTAGTTTAAAAACCCTATTTAGTCACATAAATTTAAAATAGATAAAAATCCAGTAGAACGCTAACCTTGAAAGAAAATGGCATTGGGGGTGGCGGAGGGGAATGACAGTGGTGGAGGCGGCTGGTGGCAAGCGACAGGCGACATACGGAGAAACTCTATTGGGGCTGGGGGAGCGGGGCTTCGATTTTAGGGGTGGGGGACTTGATTTTGGGTGGAATTTGGAGGAAAAGATGTGAAAAAGAGATATGGAAGAGAGAAAGAAGAGAGAGAGAGAGAGAGAGAGAGAGGGAAAAGATGAAAATGAGGAAGAAATCCCGTCTGTCCAGTCTAATTAGAATATTACCAACCGAATTTGATCGAAATTGTCGGTCGATAATAATTAAATAATGTTTGACTGTTTGACTGTTTGACCTTAAGTATACTGACCGAATTCCGTCAGAAACTTTGATTTATTTTTTCTTCCCAAGCTTAATTATTTTGTTTCCATAACAAAAATAATTTTTTAAAATTATTATGAATATACCGACCGATTTCGATCGGTACTAGATGTTAAAAATGGTCAACTACTTATAAATTTTATATATATATATATATATATATATATATATATATATATATATATATATATATATATATATATTTATAAAACTTAAAATTTATATATTTATATGTATATCGCCTCATGTTTTAGTCGTGTTTCGTGGATTTCGGATGTAAAATGTATTGATTTATATTAATTCGAGATGTTTTTATGTGTAGGAATCATCCGAAAGCAATTGGGGGAGAAAGGTGAGATATTAGAGCCAAAACGGAGGAAAAGGAAAGGTTGGATTTTTTAGAGCCGCAAGTAGCGCTCCACGCCCGCTGTGGCGTCAGAGGCAGAATGTTCAATAAGCCAATGCCAAGGTCTCCGTGGGGCACTGGGCTGGATGCTAGTGACGAGCAATTTGTCCAAGTTTGTCCGGGACAAGATTATTTCGGCCCTAGACCTACCCAACGCGTATAAAAGCAAGACTAAACATATTTTTGAGGGGAGAAGATGCCACTTTGAAGAGAAATTACACACGGGCAACATTCGGGAGAAAGGATATCTCATATTTCTCCATCTTTTCTTAGTCTTTTCAATTATCCAACACTTATGAATTTATTTGATACTATCATGAGTGGAAGAATCTAAAGTTCTGGGGTTGTGATTTAGCCATGAATATTGTTATTTCTTGTTGACTTAACCTTGATTATAATTCACTAATATATGATTGTTTCTTAAATTCTGTGATTAATTGCTTAATTTTCTGGCCAACAGTTAGGTTCTATTTACTATCTATGATATGCTTGGGAAATCCGTGTTTATATTAGAGAAGAATTGAAGAGAGCATGATATTAACTCCAGGGGAGGGGAATTTGTGGTTAGTATAGGAATATACCTAGTCACCGTGTTAATTAAATATCGTAATTTTAATATGTTCTTAATAGATTGATTTCATAGGAATATAGGCATCAATTTATTTTGAATAGGCGAGTATTACTTCGGGAGAAGGCTACGAGAGCAATTGTTCGATTAATCAGAAACCATGAGTGAATTGTATGAATGGGAAAGTTAATTAGAACACAATAGGATGGGTGAATCGATCACAACCCTAAAATATTTGTCTCTATTGAATACACAATAACCATTTTATTGCTTGATAAACTGGTTACTCATTTGAATTATTATTTAGTATAATTACACTCTTGAACTAGAATTGGCCCGACTGAATAACAATCTTGGTGAATTTAGTGGGTATTTGATAGAAGTCTCTATGGGTTCCACACTCAACTTATTATTTTATTACTTGTACGACCACGTATACTTGCATGTGTATTTGGGAGCAAAAATTTTTTGGCACCGTTGCCGGGGACTTGAATATTGACTACTTTCTAGTTTTTGCTTTCATTGTTTGTTTCGTCAAGTCTAACATTACTTTATTGTTTCTTTAATCATAGGAACTTTTATTGAATGCGCAGGGTCAAAAGCCAGGATAGACGTCAAGGCTTTGACCCTGAACCTGAACCTGAGAGAACATTTCATGGGAGGTTGAGGGAAGCAACGAACACAAATAGTCTTCAAGCACTTGTTTAATTTCCTGTGAATATGGCAGAGGAACAACATATGGTTGTTTAGGAGGTAGAGATGCCCAATATTGCTAATGTGACCTCCAACATTGTGAAGCCCAGAATCATTAGGCACTTTGAGCTGAAACAGAGCATGATCCAGCTACTACATGCCAATAGACAGTTTATGGATCTTCCATACAAGGATCCACAATAGCACATCCTGAACTTCCTGGAGATTAGTGATAACTATATCACCAACGGAGTCACTCCAGACTATGTGAGGCTCACACTTTTCCCGTTCTCTATGTTGTGTAAAGCAAAGTGATGGCTGAAGGCAGAACTAACTAATTCTGTTATATCATGGAATGATCTGGCTAGGAAATTTTTGGCAAGATTCTTCCCTTCAAGCAAAATTGCAAAGATCATAAGTGAGATAGTTGCCTTCAAACAGAAATAGGGGGAGTCTTTATACTCAGTTTGGGAGAGGTTTAAGGGGCTGCTCAGAGACTGTCCTGATCACAATCAGACAAATGAAGTATTAACTCACACTTTTATAGAAGGGCTACATCTTGAGAAAACTTGCGGTAAAGTGTTGGAGAAAAGCTTTGATGATATATATCATTATTAAACAAATTCTCCAAAAGCAATCTTGATCGGTAAGGAGAGATAGGCAAACACACAGTGCAACAATCTGTAGAGGTTCTCGAGTTTGATGTCGTCTCTACATTATCAGCACATAATTCCACATTGACCAACCAAGTCAATTAGATGACTTTGGTTTAATAAGCAACAAGCCCAGCAAGTGCAATAGGTTCAACTGTTTTGTGAAGTTTGTGGAGAGGGTCTGTGAAGACCCGGCTTGTCGTCACATGACTTACCTCCCCGTTTCTCCCATTTTTCTTCTTCCTTATGTTTCATTATATGAGTCTTGGGTGAATGAGTTGAATTGGATTGGTTTTAGATGGAAAAAAGACACTTAGTCTCTTAAAGAAATATTTGTTTTGGAAAAGTCTATCGGATGTTGACTATTAAGTTAGAGGGTTCGGATGTGATTTTCGGTGATTCAGTTAGCTTCGGAGGATGATTTGTAACTTAGGAGTGTGATCGGAATTGATTTTGGAGGTCCGGTGTTGAATTCGGCTTGAATTGGCGAAGTTAGTATTTTGGCGAATTCCGGTTGATAGGTGAGATTTTGATTCGAGGGTCGGAATGGAATTCCGAGAGTTGTTGTAGCTTCGTTAGGTGATTTTGGATGTGTGATAAATTTCAGATCATTCAGAGGTGTTTTGGTCAGTTTTTTTATCAAATGCGTATTTCGGAAGTTTTTGAGAAACTTAGGCTTGAATTCGATGTGATTGGATGGTTTTAGCGTTGTTAGATGTGTTTTGATGATTGGAACAAGTTTGAATGATGTTTTATGATATGTTGGTGCTTTTGGTTGAGGTCCCGGGGGCCTCGGGGTGATTTTGGATGGTCAATCGGACCAATTTTGGCCTTTGAGGATACAGGTATTCCGGAGGCATAGTAGGGCTTTCTGCTGCTATTCAGGTTATCACCGAAGTTATCGAGGTAGTTGCATGGCGTCCGCAGAACCCGATTTCTCCCCTTAACCTCTTTATTTTCCGCATTCTAGACTATTCTATGTATAGGCTGCTACTCGGACTTGTATTAGAGGCTCTTGACCCGCGGCACCAGATCGGTGGGATTAGTAGTGGTATTTTCTTGGTTTATGCATATGTTTTCTACTGTTACAGAGTTATACATGTTAATTGGGCATTTGAATCCTATTAATTGATAACGAACTCTATATGAGGGATTCTGAGTGTTGGATTGGTCTGGCTTGCCTAGCATTGTATTGGGTGCCATCACGACCGGGGTTGGGGTCGTGACAAGTTGGTATCAGAGCCTATGTTACTAGGTCTTGCGAGTCATCAGCCGGTTTAGTAGAGTCTCGCGGATCAGTACGGAGACATCTGTACTTATCCTCGGGAGGCTGCAGAACCTGTTAGGAAAACTTCACATTCTTGAAATTCTGTCTTGCAAACTTATGGACCCGAGTGCTAAAATTCTCTTTATTCTATTCTCTCACAGATGGTGAGGACACGAGCTACCGGACGTGACGGACGACCACCAGTACCACCTCGCCAAACATAGCTTTAGAGGCTCTTACTAGATAGGGCGGAAGAATAGAAGTCTCACTACTAGCTTTTAGTCTTAAGCATGCAGTGACGGTCAGGGAGGCGACTAGAGGCCATGGATGCGGTCGTTGTCATGGTCGTGGTAGAGGAAGAGCAGCAGGGGAAGCACCTATGGATCCTTTAGTTGCCCCAGCTCAGGACCATGCTCCAGCAATACCAGTTCAGGCACCAGCTGTGCCCATTGTGATTTCGGGTCTCCAGGAGACATTTGCCAAGATATTGACAGTTTGTACGGGCCTGGCTCAGGTGGTTTCAGCCACCACAGCAGCATCACCTACTTCACAGGCCGGGGGAGGCAATCAGACCCCGGCTGCTCGTACACCTGAGCAGGTAGTGCAGGGATTACAGACTCTAGAGGCACCTCTAGCTCAACCAGTGGTACCAGTTCAGGAGTACAGGGTTCCAGTTATGCCCGAGGACGAGCAGCGTCGCCTCGAGAGGTTTGGTGGACTCCAGCCTCCGACGTTTAGTGGAGCTGAGGGCGAGGATGCCCAAGGTTTTCTCGACGGATGTCAGCAGATGCTCCGGACAGCGGGGATTCTTGAGTCCAGCTGTGTGGCTTTTACTACATTTCAGTTTACTGGAGCTGCCTTCACCTGGTGGGAGGCGTATGAGCGGCGTAGGCCGGTTGGTGCAGCACCTTTGACCTGGCAGGAGTTCTCCCCTCTCTTCTTGGAGAAAATGTACCGCAGTCTTGCAGAGAGGAACTGCGCAGACAGTTTGATGGTCTACGACAGGGAGAGATATCAGTGACACAGTATGAGATAAGATTTTTTGAGTTGTCTCGGCATGCAGTTTGGTTGGTTTTGATGGACCGCGAGCGTATCTGGAGGTTTGTTGATGGTCTCCACTATCCTCTTTGTATTCTTATGACTAGAGAGAGAGTGTTGGGTGCTTTATTTGAGGAGGTGGTGGATATAGCTTGAGATATTAAGTCGGTTCGCTGCCAGGATCGAGATGAGAGAGAGGCCAAGAGGCCTCGAGGTTCTGGTAGTCACAGTGGTTCTCCTTCGAGGGGCCAGTTCCAGCAGGTTCGGGGTCGTTCTTTCAGGCTTGCTCAGTCAGCTCGACCCGAGTATCAAGGAGGATCTTCAGGTTGGGGTTATTAGAGTTCTCAGTAGAGTCAGCCATCTCTCAGTGCTCTTCCACCACAGAGTTCGTCTCGTGCTCCATCTGCTCAGGGTTCTTCCAGGCCGAGTGCATCAGCTAGCCACTCTTGCATGAGGGGTACCCTTCGGCCCCAATTCCCAGCACCCGGGAGCTGCTATGAGTATGGATAGTTTGGGCATATGCGAAGGGAGTGTCCTCGTCATGCTGCTAGCTCATCTCAGCAGAGGGGTCCGCCCTCATCTTTTGGTCTAGTTTCTTCAGCACTCGCCCCGCCAGATAAGGGTGAGGGTCAGGCAGCCAGGGGTCGCACCAGAGTGGGAGGCCGATCGGGAAGTGGTCAGGCTCGCTTTTACGCTCTTTAGGGTAGGACAGATGTTATTGCCTCGGATGCTGTTATCACAGGTATTATTTCAGTCTGCCATAGGAATGCCTCAATCTTATTCCCGGTTCCACCTATTCCTATGTGTCTTCATATTTTGCTAATCATTTGGGTATGACCCGAGGGTGTCTTGCTTTACCTATTTATGTATCTACCCCGATGGGCGATACTATTGTTATAGACCGTGTATGTCAGTCGTGTTTGGTGACTATTGGGGGTCTGGAGACTCGAGTTGATATATTGCTATTGAGCATGGTGGATTTTGATGTTATTTTGGGCATGGACTGGTTATCTCCGTGTCATGCTAAGACAATCACGCTGGCTATACTGGGTGTTCCGAGGATCGAGTGGCGTGGCGTGACTGACTATGTTCCTAGCAGGGTGATTTCTTTCCTAAAGGCCCAGCGTATGGTTGGGAAAGGTTGTCTAAGACATTTGGCTTTTGTGAGGGATGTTGGAGTCGAGACTCCTAACATTGATTATGTCCCAGTTGTGAGGGAGTTTCCCGATATTTTTCCTGCAGACCTGCCGGGCATGCCACCAGATAGAGATATTGATTTTGGTATTGACCTGGTGTGGGGCACTCAGCCCCTTTCCATTCCTCCATATTGTATGGCACCAGCGGAGTTGAAAGAATTGAAGGATTAGCTTCAAGATCTCCTAGATTAGGGGTTCATTTGACCTAGTGTGTCACCGTGAGGTGCGCCAGTCCTTTTTGTGAAGAAGAAGGATGGCGCCATGAGAATGTGCATTGACTACAGGCAATTGAACAAAGTAACTGTGAAGAACAAGTATCCCCTACCTCATAATGATAATTTATTTGACCCGCTTCAGGGGGCGAGGGTATTCTCCAAGATTGATCTCCGTTTAGGCTACCACCAGTTGAAGATCAGGGTTTCAGATATTATGAAGTCTGCTTTGAGCACTAGATATGGGCACTATGAGTTTCTTGTTATGTCCTTTGGGCTGACCAATGCCCCAGCAGCGTTCATGTACTTGATGAATAGTGTATTTCGGCCGTATCTGGATTCATTTGTGATTTTTTTATTAATGATATTCTGGTGTACTCACGTAGCCAGGAGGAGCACGCATAGCATTTGTGAGTTGTATTACAGAGATTGAGGGAGGAGAAACTTTATGCAAAGTTCTCCAAATGTGAGTTTTGGCTTGGGTCAGTGGCTTTCTTGGGGCATGTGGTGTCCAGCGAGGGTATTCAGGTTGACCCAAAGAAGATAAAGGCGGTGCAGAGTTGTCCTAGACCGACCTCACCCATAGAGATTCACAGTTTCCTTGGGTTGGCAAGTTATTATCACCGGTTTGTTCAGGGATTTTCCTCTATTGCATCGCCCCTGACCAAGTTGACTCAGAAGGGTGATCCATTTGTATGGTCGGACGAGTGCGAGGAGAGCTTTCAGAAGCTCAAGATAGCTTTGACCACGGCTCCAGTATTGGTTTTACCCTCAGCCACAGGTTCTTATACTGTATATTGTGATGCTTCGAGAGTTGGGATCGGATGTGTATTGATGCAGGAGGGTAGAGTTATTGCTTATGCTTCTTGTCAGTTGAAGCCCCACGAGAAGAACTACCCTCTACATGACTTGGAGTTGGCTGCTATAGTTCATGCTTTGAAGATTTGGAGGCACTACTTGTATGGCATATCTTGTGAGGTATTCACCGGATCATTGCAGTCTTCAACATCTATTCAAGCAAAAGGATCTTAATTTGAGGCAGCGGAGGTGGCTAGAGTTACTCAAGGATTATGATATTACCATTCTGTATCATCCGGGGAAGGCCAATGTAGTGGCCGATGCTTTGAGCCGAAAGGCGATTAGTATGGGGAGTTTGGCATACATTCCATTTGGGGAGAGGCCCTTTGCAGTTGATGTCCAGGATTTGGCCAATCGGATGGTGAGATTAGATATTTTGTAGCCTAGTTGGGTGTTGGCTTGTGTGGTTTCTTGGTCTTCCTTGTATGATCGCATCAGAGAGCGCCAGTATGTTGATCCACATTTGCTTGTCCTTAAGGAAAGGGTTCAACATGAGGATGCCAGGGAGGTGACCATTGATAATGAGGGTGTGTTGAGGATGCAGGGCCAGATTTGAGTGCCCAATGTGGATGGGCTTCGGGAGTTGATATTGGAGAAGGCCCATAGCTCGCGGTATTCCATCCATCCGGGTGCCGCGAAGATGTATCAAGATTTGAGGCAACACTACTGGTGGAGGAGGATGAAGAAGGATATAGTAGGGTTTGTAGCTCGGTGTCTCAACTGTCAGTAGGAAAAGTACGAGCATCAAAGGTTGGGCGGTGTACTTCAGCGGATGATTATTCCCAAGTGGAAGTGGGAAAGGATTACTATGGATTTTGTGAGTGGTCTCCCTCAGACTTTGAAGAAATTCGATTCGATTTGGGTGATTGTGGATTGGCTGACCAAGTCCGCGCACTTCATTCCAGTATGTACTACCTATTCTTCGGAGCGGTTGCCAGGGATCTTTATCCGGGAGATTGTCCGACTGCATGGAGTTCCAGTTTCTATTATCTTAGATAGGGGTACTCAGTTCACTTCTCAATTTTGGAGAGCTTTTCAGCTGGAGTTGGGTACGCAGGTAGGGTTGAGCATAACATTTCATCCCCAGACGGACGAGAAGTCCGAACGTACTATTAGGATATTGGAGGACATGTTGCGTGCCTGTGTCATTGATTTTGGAGGCTCTTGGGATGGGTTTTTTCCATTTGCCGAGTTTTCCTACAACAGTAGTTATAAGTCGAGCATTCAGATGGTTTCGTATGAGGCATTGTATGGGAGGCGATGTAGATCTCTTGTTGGATGGTTTGAGCCCGGCAAGGCTAGGTTATTGGGGGCAGAGATGGTTCAGGATGCCTTAGAGAAGGTGGAGCTGATTCAGGAGAGGCTTCGTACTGCTTAGTTGCATCAGAAGAGTTATGTGGACCGGAAGGTTCGGGATGTGTCATATATGGTGGGTGAGGAAAGTCTTGCTAAAGGTTTCACCCATGAAGGGTGTTATGCAGTTTGGAAAGAAAGGGAAGCTGAGTTCGTGGTTCATTGGACCTTTTGAGGTACTTAGGAGGATTGGAGATATGGCTTATGAGCTTGCCTTGCCACCCAGCTTGTTGGGCGTGCACCCGGTGTTTCATGTATCTATGCTTCGGAAGTATGTTGGGAACCCGTCTCATGTATTGGATTTCAGCACCGTTCAGCTGGATGATGATTTGACCTATGATGTGGAGCCAGTGGCTATTTTGGATCGTCAGGTTTGAAAGTTGAGATCAAAGGATATAGCTTCAGTAAAAGTGCAGTGGAGAGGTCGGCATGTGGAGGAGGCTACTTAGGAGATCCAGCGGGAGATGCGGGGCAGATATCCTCACCTGTTTGAGGTTCCAGGTATGTTTCTTGACCTGCTCGAGGACGAGCATTTGTCTTAGTTGGGGAGGATATGACTAACAGGCCCGTTGTCACGTGAGTTACCGCCCCGTTTCTCCCATTTTTCTGCTTCCTTATATTTTATTATAGAAGTCTTGGGTGAATGAGTTGAATTGGATTGGTTTTAGATGGAAAAGAGACACTTAGTCTCTTAAAGGAATGCTTGTTTTGGAAAAGTCTACCTGATGTTGACTATTGAGTTAGAGGGTTCAGATGTGACTTTTGGTGATTCGGTTAGCTTCGGGGGATGATTTGTGACTTAGGAGTGTGATCGGAATTGATTTTGGAGGTCCGGTGCAGAATTACGCTTGAATTGGCGAAGTTAGTATTTTGGAAAATTTCGGTTAATAGGTGAGATTTTGATCCGAGGGTCTGAATAGAATTCCGAGAGTTGGTGACTTTGGATGTGTGTGCAAAATTTTAGATCATTCAGAGGTGTTTTGGTTGGGTTTTTGATCAAATGCATATTTCGAAAGTTTTTGAGAAACTTAGGCTTGAATTCGATGTGAATGGATGGTTTTAGCATTGTTAGATGTGTTTTGATGATTGGAACAAGTTTGAATGATGTTTTAGGATGTGTTGGTGCTTTTGGTTGAGGTCCCAATGGACTCGGGGTGATTTCGGATGGTCAATCAGACCAATTTCGGCCTTTGAAGATACAGGTATTCCAGAGGCATAGCAGGGCTTTCTGCTGCTGTTCAGGTTATCACCGGAGTTATCGAGGTAACTGCATGGCGTCCACAGGACCCGATTTCTTCCCTTATCCTATTTATTTTCCGCATTCTAGAGTATTCTATGTATAGGCTACTACTCGGACTTGTATTAGATGCTCTTGACCCGTGACACCAGATCGGTGGGATTTGTAGTGGTATTTTCTTGGTTTCCGCATATGTTTTCTACTGTTACAGAGTTATAATCATGTTAATTGGGCATTTGAATCCTGTTAATTGATAACGAACTCTATATGAGGGATTGTGAGTGTTGGATTGGTCGGGCTTGCCTAGCATTGTGTTGGGCGCCATCACGATCGGGGTTGGGGTCGTGACAGGGTCATACAAGCGACTTATACCCAGTTAATCCAGAGTCTATCTATTTTATGGTCAATGAAAATAGGGGCCAGACAAGCCAGTATGAGAACACTTACAATTTCAATTGCAGGAACCATCCAAACTTCTCTTGGGGTGAAAACTAAGGTGCTCAAAATCGGTACATGCCACAAGCACCTCAACAACAATATAGACCAAAGCAGTTTAAACAAGAGTCAAATTGGACGAATCACTTGGAGAAGATAATAAAAAAATTAATGGCTGATCAATAGGCCCAAGCTGCGACAATGAGAAATTTGGAGCAACAAATGGGACAACTTGCTAGTTCCCAGAATACTCGACCAGTTGGAGCTCTTCCCAGCAACACTGAGACTAGTCCTAAGGCATCTATTAATGTTGTGTCATTGAGGACTTGAACATAGTTAGAAGAAGTCCAATCAAAAAGAGAAAACAAGTGACCATTAATGAGAAGTCAGCCACTATAGAGTCAGAATCATAGAATCAAAGGAGTCAGAGAATCCAGCTGAAGAGGCGGTGGCTAAGCAACCCCTATCATTAGTTACGAGGCCACCACCTCCATTCCCTCAAAGACTGCAGAAAGTGAAGGATAATGCCGCGCATAAAAAGTTTCTTCATACTTTGAAGCAAGTGCAAATCAATATTCCACTAGTAGACATCCTGCAAGAAGTTCCCAAATATTCTAAATACATCAATGACATAATGGTAAATAAAAGAAGGTTGACCGAATTCGAGACTGTGGCGCTCACTAAGGAATGTAGATCTAGAATCCAAAGTAAGCTACCTCAGATAATGAAGGATCCGGGTAGTTTCACTATCCAAATCTCTATTGATAAGCATGGAGTCGGGCAAGCTGTGTGTGATCTGCGAACATCAATTTGATGCCGCTATATGTGTTCAGACAATTGGGGTTGGGTGAACTGCGCAATAACGGTAATGTTACAGTTGGCTGATTGTTTCCCTGCTCATCCTAAATGAGTGATTGAAGATGTGTTAGTTCAAGTGGGTTCATTCATATTCCCTGCAGGTTTCATTGCCTTGGACTACGAGCCTGATCTAAAAATCCCATTTATTTTGGGGCATCCATTCTTAGCCACGAACCGAGCTACTATTGATATATGCAAAGGAAAGATGGCGATGAGAGTCGGTGATCAAGTGGAGGTATTCAATGTGTATAAAGCACACAGATTGCCAGCCCACTATGAAGAGCTATCCATGATTTCTGTGGTGGAAAGTGATGCTACGTCGTTGGCTCCTTATGTGAGCCCCATAGATACTCTTGAACTAGCTTTGATTTGGGATGAAGAAGATAGTGAAGATGAAATGATGGGAGAAATTGAGCAAGTACTTAACATGTCTTACAGTTATGCCCATAGGTTTGGGAGATTGGAGGAGTTGGACAGGCCTTTCACTCTGACCCCTCCTAAGCCATCTATTGAAGAAGCTCCAAAGCTAAAACTTAAGTCCCTTCTAGCGCACCTGCACTATGCTTATTTGGGGAAATCTGAGACATTACTAGTGATTATCTGATCCAGCTTGACTAATATAAAAGAAGAAAAATTGCTCAGAGTAATTCGCGAGCATAAAAAGACTATTGGGTGGACAATTACTGACATCAAGTGAATCAATCCATCAGTTTTCAAGCACAAAATCTTTCGAGAAAATGGACACCGCCCTAGTATTGAGAAACAAAGGAGGTTAAACCCCACTATGAAGAGGTAGTGAAGAAGGAAGTAATTAAGTGGCTCGATACAGGTATCATCTTTCCTATCTCTGACAGCAACTAGGTCCTAAAAAGGGATGGATGACTGTGGTTGAAAATGTGAAAAATGAGCCAATTCTTACTCACGTTGTGATGGGATGGAGAGTTTTCATTGATTACAGAAGACTCAACAAGGCAAATTGCAAGGACCAATTCCCATACCATTCATTGACCAAATGTTAGATAGATTGGCGGGGCATGAATATCATTGCTTCCTTGATGTTTGTGCAGGGTACAACTAGATTTTCATATGCCTAGAGGATCAGGAGAAGACTACTTTTACTTGTCCTTATGGAAATTTCGCTTTCAATCGAATGCCAATTGATCTTTGTAATGCACCGGTCACTTTCCAGAGATGCATGATGGCTATTTTCCCCGATATGGTGAAAATGTTTGTGGTAGTTTTTATGGATGATTTTTCAGTCTTTGGGTCTTCTTATGATGATTGTTTGAAGAATTAGAGCAAGGTGTTGGCCCGTTGTATAGAAACAAATTTGGTATTGAATTGGAAAAAATACCATTTTATGGTGCAAGAAGGCATCATAGGTCATAAAGTGTCTAGGAATAACATTGAACTTGATAAGGCGAAGGTGAAGACGGTTGAAAAACTACCTCCACCTATTTATTTGGACCTCAATTTGAACCCAATTACCCAGCCAAAATCCTAGTCATACCCGACCCATGACCCAATTAAAAAACTCGCCCGGTTTCCCATTTAATCGTAGTCGTTGATCGCTCAGATCAATGGCTCACATTAACCATTTCCTTTTTTAATCTCGACCTACCCCCTAAACCTAACCATTTCACACCCTCAGCTGCCTCTGAATCCCTTTCTCTCTAAATTCTCTCTCAACCCCCTCTCAAACCCTAGCCGCCACCCTCAACCACCACCCTAAAACCGCCCAAATGAATTTGCTTCCAAAGCCATCGGAGGCTTGTATCCACCTCCCTATGCTTCTATGTGTTCAAGTATCACGGTTTCAAGGCTGAATCCTGGAAAATCTTAGTCCAGACCTTGGTCGATCTCAGCTTTATGAATGTCCCCGGTCATCTTTGACCTTGCTCCGGCTAGCCATGGCTATTCGAGTCTGATTCTGGACTCTCCCACTTAGATCGATGGTTTTCAAAGCCTTTCTCACCATTTGAGGTTCTTCTGAAACTCCAATCTTTAAGGTTCTTCCGATTTCTTTTATTCCTATTTTAGACATGTGCTTGCTCTAAACTTTTGAACATTTTTTCAAAGTTTCTTTTAAAACTCTATATTCAAAAATCCTTATTTTCCGATTTAGGTTTTGTTAAGTTATTCCGAAGCTTTCTCTTTTTTTTACATGTTCTACTGTGTTTCCTTATGTCGTTCTTCTACTTGAGTTTTCATGTTAATGGCCTTAATTTCTTTTGAGATTTCTGAATCTATTTTGTTAGTGTTTGTCTAATTTACTTGATTTTCATCTCTAGACTAAATTAGTGTTGAAAACCCCAAAATTTTGGGTTCATTCGAGTTCTGAGACTATTTTCTGTATGATTTACTTGTTCGTCATATCTAAATTCGATTCGTGTCAAAACCCTAAAATATTTGGGGCTTATTCAAGCATCTGAAGCTGTTTCACCTGTTTGAAGTTGCTCGACTGGATTTGAAACCCTTTTGTTTCAGCATCTGTTTCTTTAAGCGATTTTGACTTCTTGACTCCATTATACTTTTCAGAAGGGCCTTTTCACTTGATCATTTGCATGCTATTTGATACTCTTTTCTCTATTACAAAGTTACTGAAGTTGACCTATGTGACTATCATATTTCGATAGTTCACTATCTACTGGCTTTGTGATTGTTATTGCATGATGCTTCTCTTTGTCATAAGTTCAGCCTCGCATCCCTAATGTTTATGCACTCTTTTTATCTACTGAATTTCCCTTTTGAATGACCTCCAATTCTAGACTAATTTCGAACCATTCCTTGGGAAATTTTGATTCTTTCCTTGTCTCGTCTTACTGATTTCCCTGTTTATTGGTCTAATTTGAACACTTTCATTTGAACCTTCGATCCCTACCTTTTTTACTCAATATGATTGATTCCCTTACCTTGGTTACATTGGTACTTGATTCTTACCGACATTTTCTGGATCAGGATCTGATGAACCTAGTCTCTATTACATATTGAGTACTTGTACTATGCTGAAATATTTCCTTATTGGTTATATTCAGCCTTATGTGATTTCTTTCCTCATTTAGTATTTACATGTTACCATTTAATTTTAACTCCTTAATTAAAGGAGGTACTTATACTGATTTGATTTTAATTACTACATAGTTCCATAATAACTGCAGAACTATGATTCTTGCCTTATTTTCCACCTGTTTTGAAACTATAAATACCTTGCTCTTTCATTAACACACACACGAATACTCTTAGTTCTAAAATCACTTACACTCAAAATATTCTCTCTTGCTTTACTACTTCTACTGTGACCTATTTCGCTGGCTGAAAGCCTAAGCTATATTTCAAAATCCTGCTACCTTGCCTTTACTATATTTTTGCTTCTTTGGACTGGTTTATTCTGATTAAAATTTCAGCATCACACCAATATGTTTACTTAATACTTTTGCCTTTTTGTCTGCCTACTGCTTGTGGTTAATTCTGTACTTTATTATAGCATGCTGTAATTTCTTTGTTCCTATTCTGAATCTATATATTATATATCCTAAACACCTACCCCAATGTGTTTGATATTGATGGTTTGTTTGAGGCATGACAGTATTGGGCATTGTTGTCCATGACTCAAACTTGAATTCCCAGGATCATAACCTCTATGTATTCTCTAGTATTGTATGTTCTGGTGGGCTTATGGGCATGCCAACATCTTCTATTGTTGTGCATGCCCAAAGCTGACCTGTGCCTAAGTACATAGGCTCTTTGCAATTTCCCAACCCCTGAACCCCTTTTGTATGAAATTATCAACTTGTTTATAGTTGTTTCCCAGCACCCCTTTCCCTCTTCTTTATTCTCTCAGAACTCTATTTCTTCACTTGCACTCTCTCTTAGACTTAAGTTTTGCCCCCCCCCCCCTGTGAGCCTTGCCTTGGGACCCATGAGCTCCCTCTGAACTTGGCCACTTGAGGGCTAGCACTTCCACACTACACTTGTCCCTATTCTCGTGATACAATTTGATGTGAGCACTGCCCAGAGTCCCATTGAGGCTCTTAGGGAACTATGACATACTCAAATTGGAGAAAGGCTTTGGATCAATTATCTTTGAGTTGGTCTATCTCATAACTCATAGGGGAAGTCAAGAATCAAGCTTCCTCTAGTTGTACTTTTCTGATGTAATTTATTATTCTAGTTTGTAATAAGTTGTAATAAACATCTGGGGCTGGCTAGTGAAAAAGGGTGGGTAACTATGCTTGCAAGGGTAGAAATCAAGCCTATAGGGTGTTTTAACTTCTGTATATTCAAACTTCACCTAGAAATCATGCCTATAGGGTGTTTTAACGTCTGCATATTCAAACTTCACCTACAAATCATGCCTTTAGAGAGTTTTAAATTTTGCATATTAAAACTTCACCTAGAAACCATGCCTATAGGAATATTTTAATAATTCAAACTGCATTTAGACACCATGTCTATAAGGTTTAAAACAAGTTTCTGCATTTAGATACCATGTCTATAAGGTTTAAAACAAGTTTCTGCACTTAGACATCATGTCTATAAGGTTTCTGCAATTAGATACCATGTCTAAAATCAGTAGTGCATAGAAATCATGCCTATAGGGATCCTCGAGCAATTCTGATTCGTTTTCATTCACAGTCAATGTTGGATATAAAATCGGTAATAGTATATTCTATCACCTACAGAACCTGTAACCAATTTATTTAATTTTTGTACATTCTGTATATCTTTTAATAACCTAAGACCCTCACTTAACAAGTTTAATGAGTATGCATATTGGACTTCAAATAATTCATTTTGAGCCTTACTATATCATCACCTTCTAAGTTCAGTAGATATCATTCTTATAGGACCCTGTCTAAACACTTAGGCAAGCCTTAGAGTAATAACTATAAACTAAATCTGTTTCTATTAATCATTACAATCAACAACCAGGCCTGATTCAGACTTCTTATTTGAGTGATCTAATAAACCAATCTGCCTCAATATTTAAACTCTCTCGTCTTTGGTATTTTTAATCAGACCTAAAAAGTATGTGCAAGTCATGCTAATTATACGCTTTCTTTGTTTAAGGAGGTATATATGAGCCTTTGTTTGTTTATACGCTTTCCCCCAAATATGCAATATGTGTTTTGCATATCGCTTAAGAGTGTTTACCTTTGAAACTTTAAATAAGCCTAATACCCTCCCCCCCCCCTTAGGATAAGTAATCCTAAGTGCCTCCGGGACTGATAGGAGTAGGACGGGTAATAGAATGCAATAAGTGATCGAGAACAATACGCGCTTTAAATACCTTAACAGGGTAGGAAGGGTAGATATGGATATGATAACCAAGCGATAATATCACGTGTAGCCCCTCAATGTGGAGCGATTACCGGACATTGTGTGGGGTGATACATATTTTTAATAAACTTAGAACCCCTTTCCTTTGTTCTTCATTTCGTTTCTTTCAGTATTTTAACTCCTTATTTATAAAAGCCGGCTTTTCTAATTGTTCTTTCAAACAATTAAGTGTTGAAATCCCTTCTTATTTGAGCCTTATCTGGCTATATGCTAATTGCACCTCAGTTCACAATAATTGTCTGGCTAGGAACCACACTAGTGGATTCTGAGGGGTGCCTAACACCTTCCCCTTAGAATAATTTCAAGCCCTTACCCTATCTATGGTTATTCAAATCAAACTATTTTGGTATCCTAATGCACCCTAATCATTAGGTGGCGACTCTTCAAATGCAAACCCAGTTCCTAAAAGGAATGAGTTGTCCCTCCAAATGTCATAAACCCGATTTTGTGAGAAAAAACCGGCGCGACACATATGCATATATATGCCATTTTGAAGTTATTTTGCATATTAAAAAAATACATTGTAAAAAATTTAGTATCAACACCTGGCAGCCTTATTCACTTGTCGGAGGACGCAAACACTATCAAAGGCTCAGACACGGAGGACGAGGTTGGTGATAATGTTATAGGGCCCATGGCTTTGGTTCCTCTAGGACCTGATAATGATATGCTCAGAGCTGTGGATAGAGGGCATGCTGAGGAGGAGGACTCCGACTGAAAGGGAGTTTTCTTTTCACCCTACTTTGTTTTACATTTTTTAATTTGCATCGAGGACTATGCATAGACTAAGTGTGGGATGGGAGGACTACTCCTTGTAATGTACTTTGTATAAATTGTATCACTTTGTTTCTTTTATTAGTTTTACTTAGTCTAGTTTTTAGTCTAGTCTGTTTTAGAAAATGAAAAAAATTAGAAAAAGCTCGGACTTTTCCTGACGATGGATCTTTGGGACAATTTTTTTGAGGGATAAAGTGTGGTTAAAAATACCAAAATTTTTTTGTTTTCAGGATAGTTAGGTAGCACCCCTTGATTTTTCTTCGAACGCCGGTTCTTTTTCAATGGTGTAGCTCGAATCAGGTACTTTTTTTTTAGAAATAGGTTAGGAAGAAATTGAGTTGCTCTGAGATGCCTAGTGAAATGTTTGGTGCTGGCATATTAGGTTATGACATGCCATCTATCTCCCCGTACATTTGGTTTTGAATTGTGGTGCATGAGTAAAGTAAATAACCTATTTTGTAACGCCTTTTCTCATTTGTTCGACTTGTATGCCACATAGTATTTTATTGCTTAATTTTCTCAATCATATGTACTTGCTTGACTTGAGAGTTGAACAAAACCGTCTTGATTGAGTCATGTACAATGTCCCCTTTGAGCCTATAGACCTTTTCTTTGGCACCCACATTGCAAGCTTTACCCCTATTTTGTTCTTACTTTGAGATTGTTGAACATGTACCTCCTAAGGCACTTGGTCGCTAAAAGAAGCAAGGTGATATATTGGGAGTAGCTTTTGAGTGGAACCATGAAAAGGACCTTTGGTGCACTAAAGTTGACATCAAAAGTCACTAGCCGATGAACTTTAATGTATGAAGTGTGTGTAGAAAAGAAAAAAAAAGGAAACAAAAAGAGAGAAAGATGAAGAAAAACTGCAAGAAAAGAAAACAATGATAGTTAAAGTAGATGAAAAATACACACCTCCCAATCTTACTAATTTGTGCTAGTGAGAGTATAGAAGTGCTTAACTAAAATAAGGGCTATGTTGTATATGGTTTGTGGCGAGTGAATTGGTTGAGACAAATATGTGTTTGAATTGTGAGCGTAGTATATTAAAGTGCTTACGAGGGTTAGTCACTTTTCCTAAATATATCATACGCATCCCTTAGCCTACATTACAACCATAAAGTCCTAATTGATCGTAGATTAGCTAGCTTAGATTAGTAGATTTGTACACTATGGGAAAGCTTATGGTACAACCACAGGATACATATGAATTCTTTGTGATAGTGAGTAAATCTTATTCAATTATGTGATGTCCTTAATTTATATTCAAAAAATATATTTGAATGTGTGGACTAAACTATATTCACTCTTTCATTTATTGGTGGGGGCACATGATCCCATGAATGATTGGTAATATTGTTAACTTCTCTTATTGGGTAAGTGCGTGAGTTGAGAGTGCTTAGTGATTACAAGTTGGCTTTTAAGGTTAGGTGGTTACAGATAGGTTGTTTGAATTGATTGGACTGAAATCTTACACTTGGTCATGATTAAAACGGAAAGAATGTGAATTTTGTATGTTCATGCTTGATTGCCGGTATCGATCATAGTCAAGGGTAGAGTGTATGGTTAAAAATGAAATGCCCATCTATAGTTGAGATTTGTATGTAGTTGGGATAGAGTTGTTAGTCTCATTGCTCGAGGACAAGCAAGAGTCTAAGTGTGGGGTGTTGTGTGTGTGTATATATATCNATTGTAGAGACTTCACGAGTTCATGATTAGTCATTGAGTAATTGTACCCCTCTAACGAAATGATTCCGCTATATATATATATATATATATATATATATATATATATATATATATATATGTATATATATATATGTATATATATATGTATGTATGTATGTATGTATGTATATCGCCTTATGTTTTACTCGTGTTACTTGGATTTCGGACATAAAATGTGTTGATTTATATTAATTCAATGTGTTTTTATATGTATGAATCATCCAGATGCGAGATTAGAGCCAAAACGGAGGAAAACGAAAAAGTGGATTTTTCAGCGCCACAGACAGCTCTCCACACCACATGTGGCGCCAGAGGTAGAATGTTCAATAAGCTAGGACCAGGGGCAGCGTGGGGCATTAGGTTGGACACTGGCGACGAGAAATTTGTCAAAGTTTGCCCGGGACAAGGTTATTTTAGACCTAGACCTATCAAACGTGTATAAATGCAAGACTAAATACATTTTTTTAGGGGATAATACACCACTTTGAAGAGAAATTACACATGGGCAACATTCGGGAGCAAGAATATCTCAGATATCTTCATCCTTTCTTAGTAATTTCAACTATCCAACACTTATGAATTTGTTTGATACTATCATGAGTGGCTAAAACCTATTGTTCTAAGGTTGTAATTTTGCCATGAATATTGTTGTTTCACGCTGACTTAACCTTGATTATAATTCACCCATATTTGGTTATTTCTTCAATTCTGTGATTAATTGCTTAAGCTAGCAGTTAGGTTCTATTTACTATCTGTTCTATGCTTGGGNGGGGGGGGGGGGGGGGGATTTGTGGTTAGGAAAGGAATATACCTAGTCACCATGCTTAATAAAATATCGTAATCTTAATGCGTTCTTAATATATTGATTTCATAGGAATACATGTGTTAGTCTAATTTGAATAGGTGAGTAGTACTTTGGGAGAGGGATACGAGAGCAATTGTTTGATTAATTACCAACCACGAGTGATTGTATTAAAGGGAAAGTTAACTAGAACACAATAGGATTGGTGAATACACAACAACTATTATACTGCTTGATAAATTAGTCACTCCTTAGAATTATTGTTTAGTATAATTACACTCTTGAACTCGAATTGGTTCGACTGAATAACAATCTTGGTGAATTTAGTGGATAGTTGATACAAGTCTCTGTGGGTTCGACATACAACTTATCAATTTATTACTTGTACGACCACGTATACATAGATGTGTGTTTGGGAGCAACAATCATTTGTATGCTTACGTATAAATTACACTCCATATACGTATACGTGTAATAGATTATAATAGAGTGTATATGTATGCACGTAATTTTTGAACCGCGCAACTTTTAAAAATATTTACTTATTTTTATTTTTATAGTATTTCAGTCAAATTTTAGTTTTAATTTTAAAATAAAAGTGTAAAACACAAAAAATAGTTTTATAACATTTTTTAGCTTATTAGTATTTTATAATATTTATAACATTT
Source organism: Nicotiana glauca (assembly GCA_026770625.1). NCBI lineage: Eukaryota > Viridiplantae > Streptophyta > Magnoliopsida > Solanales > Solanaceae > Nicotiana > Nicotiana glauca. The sequence continues at coordinate 80,890 of MU717080.1, read as the reverse complement.
AAAAAAATACCAATAATATTTTATTTTAATATATAGTTCACTTTAGTAATTTATTCTTATTAACTAAGATTAATTAGTATTTTTGTAGTATTTTTATTTTTATTTTTATTCAATGAGAAAGAATTAAATTTAGGCCAATTGGGAGATCATTTTCGAATTTTAGTAGCCCAGACAAAAGTCCACCCTCCGCTTAAATGCAAGATTTAATCTTAGCCATCGATTCCCCTTCAATATAATGACCCATCTCAATTCTTACACCAATTTCAACCCAATTATAACTAAACACTAACGGACCTTTTAATCTCCTAAGAGACGAAAATACAGAGAAGAGGCGGCCATTGATTCTTTCTTCTTGAGTTTCACCAAGAATCAGCCGTTATCACCTTTCTCATACTCACAAAGCACTCAGCAGCACACACACCGAAAATAAAGCAGAAGGAACGGCGCCCTTTACCTAAAGCAGGTGCCACCCCCAATTTCTAAATTCCTATAAAAAGGCAGCAGCGGACCTCACTTTTTTGGACGACCAAATTTGATTTCTTGAGAACCAAACGTGTAGCAGTGGACTTGTCATATTGGATCAATTTGGGTTTCGAGCTGAGGTTGTCCGTTCGAGGTCTCACAGTTCCAGTCTGGTAGGCTTGGTATTGATGTGTTCTAAATAGACGTGGATAGTAGCTATTGATTTTGCATGTGAAGTTCCATTATAAATTGAAGAAAGTGTCATATTGAGGTGCATTTTTAATCCTTCCTCTATTGCTTTTGCCCATTTTTGATTCATATGTAATTTTTGCCGTAAAGTTTGGATGAATGATGATGATGTTTTTTTTCTTTAATATATATATATATATATATATATATATATATATATATATATTTGTCCATAATAAGTTTCGTTGCTGACTTTTCCATTATAGTAGTTACTTGGTCTAAATCTACTAGTAATTGGTCGTAAGGGTAATTTGATGAGTGTGTTATTTTAATTACGTAGTTGGAATGCGTAATGATCTTACAGTTTTATTTCATTATTTTACATCATTGTTTTTCTGATAAATACTAATTTATAAATTATGGTCTAACTTGTTTACAAATTAATACTGAATAATTGTCAAGTGCTTCCACCAATTTAGATATATCCGTGATCATGCTAATTCTCTTTAATTAAATTTTATACTTCATCCACAATTTACTTCCATAACTCTTGGTCTTCACAACAATCAAAAAATTATCTTAGAATAATAACTTATGAATATCGTAGCTTGCTTTAGGCACGATTAGTAAACCATTGTGACTATGTGTACGGTTCTCGTGGCATAATCGCGATACGTAAATCCTAATGCGAGTGTGCGTTTCACGTGACTCAGCCATAACTTCATATAATAATTGAAATCAACAAGTTGCAGGCCGAGGGCGTATTTCATGTGACGCGATTCGCAATGTGTTCAAAAAATAGTAAGTGCGCGACATTGTGACTTATTTAAATAAACTCCATAAATACTAAGCAGTTTAAAAGGTTAACAATGCAATATTTTTTAAATATGTATTAAATCAGATAATTAAGCCAATTATTAATAGTTGAACAACCGTGCTAGAACCACAAAACTCGGGAGTGCCTCACCTCTTCTCTTGGATTTACAGAATTCCTTACCTGGTCTTCAGGTTTCGCAGACCATAAATAAGAGCCAATTTTCTCGATTTGGGATTTTAAAATGAACCGGCAACTTGGGACACCTTAATAATTATTCCAAGTGGCGACTTTGAAAAAATAAATAATCTCATTTCGATTAATGTCACTTTAATTGGAAAAACTCCCTATTCCTTGGGAAAAAGGAGGTGTGACAGTTCTGGCGAGTTTGTTGGGGATAAGAACCCAGAATTTCTTGTTCAAGGTTTAGAATTCGAGCTTAGAATAACTGTTATAGTTGGCTTTTGTTTATTCTCTAATTTTTTACGTGTTTGAGCTTAATGTACTAAATGTTATTTTTTACCGCTATGATATTGCTTGAACTTTATATAAACTATTATGAAACCCTTCTTCTCTTTGAGTCTTCTAAATCTATTGGGAAGTACACGCTGGTGTGACTTCTTTTCTGTTAGTGCAATACCCAAATTTGGAACAAGGATCGGATAAATTAAAAAGCTGGACGACCTTTTTGTTCCTGGTACATTGCACCCCCTCATCTCGAGTTTCTTGCTTGGGTAAGCTAGGTCTAGAACAGCACATCCCAGGATTCAAACCTAGAATGACATAACCTCATACCGGATCCCTAGTAGGTATGTTTGTTTGTATCACGTGAATTTGACTTTGGGGACTCAACACATGGTGTAACGATCCGGCCGGTCGTTGTGAGTTTTTGCACTTCGTTCGTCAGATCTCGGGCATGGCTAGCCTCGTATTTTGTATTGTGACTAATGTAAATTGGCGGTTTTAATTTTCAGGTTAATCGGAATAGATATGGAAGGATGATTCCCAACTTGAAGCTTTAAATTCAAAAGGTTTGACTAAGTCTTGACTTTTAGCGTTTTATCTCATATTTGAATTTTTATGATTTGGTTAGCCCTGTTAGGTGATTTGGGACTTAGGAGCATGATCGGAATGTGTTTTGGAGGTCCATGGTAGGTTTATGCTTGAATTGACGAAATTGGAATTTTTGTGCTTTTCGATTTATAGGTAAAATTTTGATATAGGGGTTGGAATAAAATTATTGGAGTTGCAGTATGTCTGTTGTATCATTTGGGATGTGTGTGCAAAATTTCAGGTCATTCGAACGAAGTTTGATAGACTTTTTGATCAAAAGCGGAATTCGGGTGATTTTTGGAACCTTAGGCTTGAATCCGATGTGATTTGCTTAATTCGATGATGTTTGAGATGTTTTGAAGATTGGTATAGGTGTGCATAGTAGTATATGACTTGCTTGTGCTTTTGGTTGAGGTCCCAGGGGCCTCGGGGTAATTTCTGATGATTGACGGAAGATTTTGAGTTGGGTTTGGCATCTGAAGTTTTTCTATTGATGTCATAACCGCACCAGCGGCTAGGGGACCGCAGGTGCGGATACGTAGAAGCGGATATGGAATTAAAGAAGCAACCTCAGGCGAAGTGACAGAAGGCGCAGATGCGGGATGTGATCCGCACCTATAGGCCCGCAGATACGGAGCCTGGGTCGCAGGTGCGGAAAGCGGTAGCGCAGATGCGATCATTTAACTGCATGTGCGATTTTACTGGGTCAGAATATGTTTATTTCACCCTTCACGATTTTGAGTGGTTTTTCATAATATTTCAAACAGGAAGAAGCTTTGGAGAGCTAATTGAAGGGAGAATTCAAGAGAGCTTCTTAGAGGTAAGGTCATTGGTCCCTAAACTCATTTTTATGATGATTTTTAAGGTTGTAAACTTGAATTATATGGAAAAATCAGTAGCAAATTGGAAGTTTGGTCTTGGAAATTGGAGACCTAAATTTAGGGATTTGAGGGGTCGTTTGTGGTCGAATTTTGATGTATTTGATATGTATGAACTCGTGAGAATGTAAGAATTCTACTTTTGTGATTTTTATTAGATTTTGAGACGTGGGCCCAGGGGTCGGGCTTAGTCAATTTTGAAATTCTTGATGTAAATTGGTTATTTTCAAGTGGGATTTGTTCTCTTAGTATATTTTGATGGTATAAATCAGTTTTGGATAGATTTGGAGCATCTGGAGGCCGATTCGAGAGGCAAAGGCATCGTGGGCTAGAGTTTGGACTGGATAGAGGTAAGTAATGATTGTAAATATTGTCCTGAGGGTATGAAACCCCGAATTTCACATCGTTGTGCTACTTTGAGGTAACACACACACTAGATGACGAGCTTGGGGTCGTGCACCATTGGGGATTGTAACTTGGTCCATCCCGTACGACTATTAAGCAGCGTATTTTACTTGAAAACTATTTGGTAGTGTTATATTTTGGAAAATATCAGTGTTTGGGATCTAGATGTCGTATATAGGCCTTATGCCGATTGTTTGGACCCTTAGGGGCTTTTACTACAATTTTTCTTCACTATTTTAGTTTAATGTTTACACTCAGTCATGCTATGTTCTTACTATTTTCATAACTCGGTTTTATTCACTCCTTTTGATTTTATAAATGATTTTTAGCTGAGTACTTATTTTATTGTCACCCTGAGGGGCTTGAGTGAGATATGACTGAGTGAGGCCGAGGGCGTGTGTTGGGAGAATATCATGGGATAGGGCTGCGCGCCGCAGCATGTGGTACTGATTTGTGATATATATGAGGCCGATGGCCTGATTTATTATGCCACGAGGTGGCTTATTATTGATATGAGGCCAAGAGCCTGTTTGATTATTCCATGAGATGGCTTGTTAGTGTTCTTGGCCGTAAGGGGCCCCTACCGGAGTTTGTACACCCCCAATGAGCGCGGGTACCCGGTGTGAGTGATGTATTGTAGCCTGAAGGGTTATTGTTTTTTCATATTGAAGCCCGATGGGCTGTTCTTGATCTATGTTGCCTGAGGGGCAGTTCTTGATTCATGTTATGCCCGAGGTGCTGATTACGAGTGATTTCTAGGTAGACTAAGGGGCTGGTTCTGTTGATATTATGCCAGAGGGGCGGTTTATGGTACATGTTTTGCCCGAGAGGCTGTTTACGTTTCTATCTTTTTTTACTCACTGTTTTATCACTCGTTTGAAACTATTGAAAGTTGTTTCAAAAGGTTTTACTAAAACTGAGCACGATTTACGAAGTAAACTATTTTTGTACTATTTTGGAAATGTACTGCATTTGCTGTAGCATTATGACGCGGCTTCCGTATTTTCTTACTGCTCAGCTTTCATTTACTTTTATTACTTACTGAGTTGGCGTGTTCACGTTACTCCCTGCACATTGTGTACAGATTCAAGTATTTCTGAATCCGGTAGCGGGTGTTGATTGCTCCGTGGTAGAGTCATCAGAGTTTGCAAGGTAGCTGCCCGACGTTCGCAGCCATGCTCTTCTCCATCTTGTCTTCCTTTTATTTATTTTTAGTATATTGTCAGACTCTTCATTGTATTCAGACCTTAGTAGATGCTCGTGACTTATGACACCCCGATGTCGGGCTTATGTATCTATTCTGCACTGCTTATTTAGACTTACATTATGAGATATTTGATTAATTAAAGGCTTAAAAATGATTGTTATTGGTTAAATGGTTAATTCAGGAGTTGTGTCGGCTTGCCTAGCTTCACGATAGGCGTCATCACGACCGGGTCGGTCTTAGGGTCGTGCACATGGGTTGGGTCCGTCTAGGACAGGTGTACCCAAATTAAAAGACCATCTTGATGCATCTAACGTACTACTTGTACATTTCTTCACTTCGGCTTGCATGTTGACGGGCTTCTAGAACAGGAAAAGAAAAAAAAGAGAAACAAAAAAAGAAAATCAAAGGAAAAACCAAGAGTTAGAGGTAGGTAATTGAAAAACTCTGAAACTCTGCCAAAATTTTGAAAAAAAAAAAGAAAAAAAAAGAAGAAAGAATATTAGCCAATATTTTCAAAAATTCATGTTTCCTTTATCCCGTCAAAACTGGACGGACTACACGGGTCTGATTCTCACTGGATCTGAGATACGTAGACAAACCTCATCGGTTCCGGCCTACAATTTTAAAAAAATCCAAAAATATTTTTCTTTACTTCCTCCTTTAGAAAAAGTCTTTCTTTGAGACAATAATTTTCAAAAAAATCAATCAAAAATATTTTTCTTTACTTCCTTCTTTATAAAGTCTTTGTTTTCGACTCCAATTTTTTTTAAAAAAAATACAAAAATATTTTCTTTTAAATTCTTCTCAAAATCCAAAAAAAAAAAAAAACAATTCATTCATATTTCAAAAATTGAAAAGAAAATTCAATTCGAAATTAAAGTCCAAAAAATTTTCTTTCTTCTTTAGAAGTTTTTATTTCGAATTTCCCAAAAAAAAAAGTTGAAATTTGAAATAAATTATTTTCTTTCTTCTTTTAAAAAATTCTCAAAAAAAAAATCAAAATCCAAAAATATTTTCTTTATAAGTCTTTCTTTCAGAAATTAAAAATTATAAATCAAAATCCAAAAAATAGTTAGTTTATTTACTTTATTCCTGATCTTCTCTAACTACGCAAAGATCTGATTCATTTGGCATCATGATACGTAGACAACTTACACAGGGTTCGATCGAATCGTTTTTGAAATAAAAAAAAAGAAAGGAAAAATTAAAAAAAAAAAAGAGATGAATTTATGGGATGTGAGAAATGAGAGGAATGAAAAGGATGATAATCTAAAAGAAAAGGAGAGGAAAGAAAATTAGCAAATCAAGGAGCGCAAGAGAGGAAATGAAGAAGAAAAAGGCAAGAGAAGTAAAATTGGGATGATGCCTAGTTGACTTTCGCACCCTCGAAGTCATTTTAGAACCGAAATTGTGATTAAGTGCATTGCACATAACATGAGATTATCTTATGTTAAATGCCCTAACTCTAACGTGATGACTTCATCTTGTTGCTCTTTGTCATCTTCATTAAGGAGAAATATAGTTGTTTTGTGGTTCTTAAACTGGTAACTCATCCCAACAACATAAAGTCGAACAGGAATGGCAGACGACAACGGAATTGAGTTGGTTCCTAAAAGCAATTAGTTGAACAAGACACTGGGTTGGTTGAAGAGGTCAGGATGTTGAGACAACACATGTCAGACATGTATGAGGCTTGGATGACTAGGAAGGCACCACCACTGCTACCACTTAGCTTCCTAGATACTACCCATACCCAAACTCCGGTCATAGTTTCAAATGATACACCATATTTTCCAAATTTGTCCGCTTATCACAATTTTCCTAACCTTCCTAGTAGATCCATCGTTCGTTCTCCAACTACCTTTCCCAAAAATAGCCCTCATGATGTTGTTGAGCCCCACTAACGACTAGATCTAGAAGGAGTTCCTACTCAACTCTTACAGCCTCAACAACGACCACATGAATATCCATGTACGCCAGCTAATCCTCCTCAATGTTACTTCTCTCCACAAAATTCCCAAAGTCATACCTCGCCTTCCCATTATATTATCCACAACGCACAGCCATATGCTCCACATCCACAAGACCCGCATGGCTTACACCACCTCCACAAATATCTTACCCACCACTACAAGCATATCAACCACCTATCCATAAGAGGTTGCTAGAGTACAAAATGAAAAGGCACCAGCAAAGAGAAAAGTCTTTCACTCCTGTTGGAGAATCATATGCAATTTGTTTCCAAAAGGCTAAGGCAATTGGACATGTTGAAGCCGATTCACATAAAAATTATGAACCCAGTTCCAAAGAAATTTGATTATTCTCAAATGTGAGCATATTGCTCTAATGCCCCGGGGCACAACATAGAAAAGTGTTGGCATCTGAAAAGTGCAGTTCAAAAGCTTATTAATACAGGTGACATTACCATGCAAAATCTAAATGCAGCAGATACTAGCCAAAGTTTGTCGCTTGTTCATAATGAGGCACATATGGTGGGCATGATTTATGTTGAAAAGGAATATAAAAACTCGTCTAAGCTCCTTGGAGGGCCACTTGCCCCAAAGTTTTCAGCACATCAGTCTCGACTACAGAAGTTGATCTTAAGAACGGGTTAGCAAAAGGGATCCAAAGGCTATTTGCTGAGGTCAATGTGATTGAAATTGGTAATGGTCTTGTTAATATTGATATGGAACTCAGTGGCTAAAGATATCGAGTTTGGTAATTAGAAAGACACTCCTTTCTTGGCTAGCCGGGGAGGAGTTTTGGTGGTTTATTTACTGATTATTTATGATGTTCGGTTTATTTTAGGGTTGTAATCCAGATATTATCTTGAGACTCAAACCCTTCTTCTTTTTATTTTTTCTAGTTCATTTAGTCGTAGTAACTCGTTTAGTGTTATCTGGATTTGTTCAAGGGTTATAACCCAATTTATTTTGCTTGTTTTATTGTTCCAACCCTTTCACCGTTTGTCTAGTGCAATCTCCTGTTTTCTGTTATTTCTAGTTAGTTTTTGTTTAGCTACCTTTTCCTTTTATAGTTATTTTCCCACTGACTCTAGTGACATGACATGCACCCGTAATTCTTAGCCTGGTCCTAAAAGTTAGTCTAATCATGAAGCAACGAAATAATTTTGAAGATGATAGGGACATTTGAGGGAAATAAGTAAATATTTGAACATTTTGAGATCATTTAAAACCCAAACTGTGTGAAACTGGGCAGATAGTTTAGGAAGTTAATAGGACGATAAGAAATTATTACAAGAGAGTGTGTCCCAAACAGTTGAAGAAAGCAACTTTGAGTTCAAGTGCACCTCAAGCTACAAGATAAGGCCAAGAGAGTTTGTCCCAAACTGAAGGAGGGTGTCCATTATGGAGAAGAAATCACCCAACGAGAGTTTTGTACTTGACAAGGCACTAAAAAGATGGAAGACATATATGTGATATCAATGCCGATGCCGCAAAAGAAATATTTTGCATGATATTCATTTTTCCTCCTCAAGTTACATGTGTTATACTTGGCATTTTAGAGACTGGTAGGCCCTCTTTCAGCTACTTAAACACTTCATATCCTTCGGTACCTTTTTGAGCCTATGTTAGTTTCTTTGACCTCCCCTCTTTTAGAATTAAGATAGAGTCATAAAAAAAGGAAGAGAATAAGTCCATGTCCCCACAGGTTGGTTTAGAAAGAAAAGTCAAAAGGAAAAAAAAGAGGAACAAGAAAGAAGAAAAAGAAAAATAGCAACATAAAAAAATTTCTTTTTGGACTACATTAAACCTGATTCTTGTCACCACAATATATTAGACAGCCTTACGATTTGGTCACACAAAATAAAATATTTTATAATCCCATGAAGACAAGAGTGGGGCAGTTTTTCTTAGTAATTCCATCTAGAAAAAAGAAAGAAAAATGAATTGTGATGACCCAAAAGGTCATCTTATGTTTTAGAACTCGATTCTGTGCTCCAAGGCATTTAAAACCTCATTTTATCCCTCCTTAATTTGCATGCGCAGTCTGGGCGCATTTTCGGAAAGCTTTTATGATAAAACTTGATGAAAATAATAAGTGTTGCCTTTAAAAGTTGATTTAGTTAACTTCGGACAATATTTTGAATAAATAAACCCAGATTCGGAGTTGTGTTTTGACAGTCCCAGTGGGTCCATATCGAAATATAGGACTTGGGCGTATGCCCGGAATCAGATTCGGAGGTCCTTAGCTCGAGTTATGAATTTTGTTAAAATTATAAGTCTAAAAATTAAATGGTTTTAAGAAATTGTCAATGTTTCATCTTTTTGGTATCGGTCCCATGTTTTTGTTCCGGAGCCCGGTACAGGTTCAATATAATATTTAAGTCTTTTCTATAAGATTTGGTGAGAAATGGAGTTGGTTTGACGTGATTTGAATGTCTGAATGAAAAAATAGGAATTTCAAAGTATTATTGAGAATCTCATTTGATTTGGTGCTAAATTCTTAGTTCTAGGTGTTATTTTGGCGATTTGATTGCACGAACAAGTTTGTATGATGTTTTAAGACTTGTGTGCATGTTTGGTTTAGAGCCCCGAAGACTCGGGTGAGTTCGAATAGGCTACGGAGTGGTTTGGACTTGGAAAAATTTGCTGGTATAATTGATCTTGCATTTGCGAGATCAGGCATCGCAATTGTGAACTCTGCAGGTTCCGCATTTGAGAGCTTCTCCTCACAAATGCGAAGAGCAGCTGGACCATGATACCCTCAAAATTGCGAGGGATTCTTCGCATTTGCGAAGTAAAGTTGGGAGGGGTAGTGATAAAAAATGCGATCTTTTAGTTGCATTCGTGGAGATTCAGGTTCCCAATTGCGAATTTATCTTCGCATTTGTGAAAGTAGAAAAAGTGTGAGAAGTTCGCATTTGCGATACTTTTCTCGCATTTGAGAGCTTCGCAATTGCGAATCTCAGGTTGCAAAGGCAACATCTGCAGCTGTGAAAAAAAGGGACTTAGATAGGATTTTTCATTCATTCTCCAAATTTTCAAAACCTAAAACACAAGAGACAATTTTCCAAAGACTTTTTCTTTCCCAAATCATAGGTAAATGATTTTTAACTCATTTCTTTCAATTTTTCACTTCTTTTTACAAGATTTCAACCTAGAATCTAGGATTATCATGGTTAAATTGGGTGTTTTTTGTGTAGAAACTAGTGATTTCGAAATTTGGGTATTTAGACCTCAAATTTAAGGGCGGATTCCAAAACTAATTATATATGCATGCTAGGGGGTGATTAGATAATCGAGTTTTGGTCTGGATTTTTGGTTTGGACCAAGCGGGCCCGAGTGTTGACTTTTTTAAAAATGGCCAAAATTGAATTCCTTGCTATCGTGGGTAGTTTCTAAGGCTTAAATTGAATCGTTTGGAGGGTTGTATGAAGGGGAAAAGTTGTGATTGAGCTTTGAGTTTGGCCATTGGAGCGAGGTAAGTGTCGTGGTTAACCTTGGCTTTAGGGATTAGGTCTTATTTGCCTATTTGCTACGTGATTGAATGTTGAGTACAACGTAAATGTGAGGTGACGAGTACCTATGCATTATTGTTGTGTCATCCCATAATAGTGAGTCATATTCATAAATTTTACCCATCTGTGATCATATTATCCATTCTTAGACTAGTTTATTATTATGTTGAACTTTCTTATCGTATGTACGGATTTTGGTATTGATTGAGTATTGACTCAAGTTCAAGTTTGATATTTGTAGAATCAAATGATGAAGTAAGACTTGTTATTAACATTTCTATCTCACTGTGGATATTGTTCATTGTTGGGTGAGGAAGAGTTTTAAAGCACGAAGAGTGATGCCGTGCAATAATTTGTGTGAGAGAGAACTAATGCACGAAGGGTGATGTCGTTCCATTCTTATTTGATTTACATGGTGAGCTTGAGAGTTAAATCACGAAGGGTGATGCCATGCCGTTTCTTCTATTTATATGGTAAGGATGAAAGCTAATGGACGAAGGGTGATGTCGTGTCATTTCTTTATCTATCATGGTGAGGTTAAGAATAAAAGCACGAAGGCTGATGTCGTGCACTTGTCTTTATTATGTTTAATAGTTTCATTGGTGTGAGCCATTTTGTCTCTTTTTGTTTCTTTACTGATATGTTTTTCCTTACCTTGTACTCCCCTCAGCATGTTTCCCCCTCCTGTTATTACATGTTCAGCTTCTATTAGTTGTTATTATGCCCGTATATTGTTTAACTGTACATGCTTATGTATGTGTCTTTTCCTAGCCTCATCACTACTTCACTGAGGTTAGATCGGCACTTACCAGTATATGGGGTCGGTTGTACAGATACTGCACTCTACACTTTCTGTGCAGATTTTGGTATCGGACCGAGTTGACCCTGAGTCGAGCTGCTGGCTTGATTTGTTTGGAGACCCAAGGTAGTTGTTTTGGCGTCCGCAGGCCTTGACGTCCCCTTCTATGCATTTCCTTTACTGTTTCATTTGTATAAAAAATAGTTGTATTTCCTTCAAACACCTGGCTTGTAACTAAATTTTAGTAGTTCGTAGATTGTGACACCAGATTCTAGGTAGTTATGTATAAGTATTAAAGTTGTTATGGATTTCTGCATTTTCTTTTGCCTTGTTATAGATTATTTAATGTTTATCATTGAAAAACGTAAGAATTTGACTTAATAAATCTCTAACGTTGGCTTGCATAGCAAGTGTGATGTTAGGCATAATCACGGTCCCCGTGGTAGGGATTTCGGGTCGTGATAAGAATCAAATTCACTTGTTCTAGAAACTGGAGCGAAGTTTTTAATAGATTACAAAGGTTGTAAACAAATTAACCCTTTTGTCTTAGTTTTAATTTGAGACTTCATGCCTTTATAACCTTGTCCAAAAGCCACATCACAGTCCAAAAAAGACCTCCCAGATAATCTTTGATAGTGCCAAGCTAGACATGTCAGGAGCATATAATGTTTTTTACTATGGTCAATGCCTTGTCATATGCAGAACCTGATGAAATAAGAAGAAAAGATCAATATGAGAGAGTCTTATCGGTGAAAACTTTCACATGCACCATAAGGCGACGGTAAGTTTAGAGAAAGAACAAAATGAGAGAGGCTTGATGGTGGAAACCCTTCGGGCACTAGAAGTCGAGTAAGTATCGTGAATCAGACAGGATAATCGAAACATTGAAGCCCAATTTCACGGTTTATAGGCATAACAAGAGTTGAACATTAGACTTGCTTGACAGATTAGGCCACTTAATCAAAACATGCATGTCATACTCATTAGAGTTGGTATCCATATCTGATAAGTTTCTACTCCCTCTGTTGCAATTTATGTGAACCTATTTCTGTCACGACCCAAACTCCACTGAGGGTCGTGGTGGCGCCAGACACCGCTGTCAGGCAAGCCAACAAAAATACTTAATTAAATTCCAAGTTTTATATTGTCCAGAATCATTTTTCTTTATACATTAAATAACGAATAATAAAATTTATAGAAACAACCGCAAAGTCTTTAACAAAACATAACATTTAGTAATCCAAAAATCCTCCCAGAACCCGGTGTTACAAGTGCATGAGCAATTTCTAAGAAATAATGTAATACAACAATCGTCCGAAATACAATATTGGACAGAAATAAATACAGAAAAGTGAAAGAGACTCTGCTGGCTGCGAATCACCTCGAGAAGTGCAGCTCACCTTAGTCTCCGTATCATTCGTGCTGCTACGCCGGGTAGGCCACTAGAAATGCATATGCCTGTGCAACAAAAATGCACAAGTGTAGTATGAGTACGAAAACAACGTGTACCCAATGAGTATCCCGTCTAAACTCGAAGAAGTAGAGACGAGATGGTCGACTTCGAAACTTACTAATGGTCCAATGATGGTATATCTATAGTATATTAATTCGTGCATTTTTATAAACAGGATTATAATTCAATGGGTTGAAGCAAATAAACAATTCTTTCTTTTATAGGAAATCATTCCTTATCATCATTTATACGTATATTCTTAAACCAGAAAGAGGCAGCAACAACTTCAATAAGTTTCAAGGCAAGCAATACAAGCATGCGCAAATCATGCCGAGGTCGACGGCCCGCTCCAACAGAAATGTAAATTGTGCACTGTCGAAGGTCGAACGACGCGAACCATAAATGCATCTATTCCCCCTCTCACAAAATATCCATGCGGCGCGGTCAACATAAATTAAACAGTCACCCTGCTCAGGAATCATGCATGCAACGCAGGCACATATAGAAATACATACTCAGATAGCCGATTAAGAATTTATCAGGGAATATTTATTCAAGTAAAAGCCGCTTTCTCTTTTAACAATTTAAGAAAAGAAGTTTAATCCTTTTTGAAATTTATTTATTAATTCGATGTGGTTTATGCAATTCGAGCTGTTAATAAGTTACAATTAATCCAAGTATTGTATGCTTTTGGGTCCTATACTACCCGGACAATAGCATAATAGTAGCTATGCACGGACTCTCGTCACCTTGTGTGTGCGTAGTCCCCACAAATAGGAGCACAAACCCAATTTATTCACCTATGGGGACAATTTCCTCTTACAAGGTTAGAAAGGAGACTCACCTCGCTCCGAGGATCCATAACCGGCATTCCACACCCTTTCGAAGACTCTAATCGATGCACAACGCTCCAAAACAAGCCAATAATTGTGTAAACCTATTAATATATGCTAAGGTACTCATTATAATCCAATTTATAACAATTTTTAAACCCGATCAAAAAGTTGTCAAAAATGCCCTCGGGCCCACACGCCCGGAGTCCAAAATTTTTTGAAGATAAAGTTTACCCATAGCCTCACGAACTCAAATATATAATTTTCTCTAAGATTCCATACCCAAAATCGTGGTCAAAATCCAAGAATACTAGTTTTCTAGGTTTTTCCTCAAACCCCAAGTTTTCTATCAATTTACATGCTAAAATCCACACAAAATCAATATATTTAACTCAAGATAGGTAGGGTTGGCTTACCTTGTTGATGATGATGAAACACCCCACTTGAAGCTCTAAAAAATCGCCCATACAAGAAAAAAATGTGTGAAATGAACTCAAACTCCGGTTTTAAAACACCATTCTGCCTCCAGCAATTTCCGCACATGCGGTCCTATGACTGCTTCTGCGGTTTCGCAGATGCAGCCACACTACTGCATATGCAGTCCTTTCTAGGCCCCCCCTTTTTTCCGCTTCTGCGACTTCTCCACCGCAAGTGTGGTCCCGCATCTGCGAAAATATGACCGCATTTATGGTCGCTTATCTTCTAGCCCAAGATCATATCTGCTGTTGTAGTGCCGCATCTACTGTCCAAAAATCGCAGATGCGGTTATACAGCAACCAGAAAATGCAGCCTTCCAAAAGTTACATTTTCGATCCGTTAACCACCCGAAATCTACCCGAGGCCCACGGGACCCCAACCAATCATACCAACTAGTCCCAAAACACATTGCAGACTTGCTCGAGGCCTCAAATCACATCAAACAATGCTAAAATCATGAATCGACCTCCAATCCAAGCTTATGAACCTTAGAATTTCAAATTTCTATTTTCGATGTTAAAATGTATCTAATCACGTCCGATTGACCTCAAATTTTGCAGACAAGTCATATTCGACATCACGGACCTACTTCATCTTCCCTAATCGAATTTCAACCCCGATATCAAAAAGTCAACTTCCGGTCAAACTTCTCAAAACCCTTCAAATTTCTATCTTTAGCCAAATGACTCCAAAATGACCTACGGACCTCAGAATTCACTTCCGATCGCACTCTCAACTTCAGAATCACCATACAGAGCTATTCGTAGACTCAAAATCCCAAACTGACATCGATAGCACTGAAATGCGCTTCAAGCCAAACTTATGAAATTTCTTTTAAAATTCTAACTTCCACAATAGTTGCCAAAATGCTCCCGGGTCATCCAAAATCTTACCCGAACGTACACCATAGTCCAAAATCATTATACAAACCTGCTGGAACCTTTGAATCCTGATTCCGAGGTCGTTTACTCAAAAATCCAATCTTTGTTAATTCTTTCACTTTAAGCTTCCAAAATAAGAATTCTCTCTCCAAATCAACTCTGAACTTTTCCAAAATTCAATTCCGACCGCACGTACAAGTCATAATAACTAAAATGAAGCTGCTCATGACCTCTGACTGTTGAACGACGCGTTAGATCTCAAAACGACCAGTCGGGTCGTTACATTTTCTCCCACTTAAACATACGTTCCTCCTCAAACGTGCTGAGAACTACACTGGAGTAGTCTGAAATCACTGTTTAACTTCTCACGCACCTTCCCGTGCTACCACAACTCAGTTGAGCACATAAGCTCGATCAATTCTGAAGATATTACATTTTATTCAAGCAATTAAGCCTTAGAGCCCAATTCCAACATCTGAAATTTTATGCCCGACCTGTTTCCAGCATATGATCACTCTATCAATCACTACACGCTGTACCCAAACATGACTGCATAACTTTGCTGAATTCACGCCTTGCATTATTTTACTCACCAGACCATAATAACATTTTCTGATCAACTTAGTTGAAATTCCACGAATCTGATGCTCCCATCGCACCTCATGACCTACATAGGTCCTTCTCTAACTCCTACAATACCGGCACAATGGATGAGATGTGCAGAAATTCATAACTACTGCCGAATCAACAATTCATTGGGTCTTTTCTCCTGACAAGAAACCTCACCTCATTCTGAACCGAATAATGGTCTTAACTTCTTAATGCACTTCACATAATCCGATTGCACTGATTCCAAATCCAATGATCTCGTTTTCATCCCGTAGGAACTGCTCAGGAAATAAGCCATCTCGGACTTGATCAAAATTCTCCTATGATGCCACAATGTGCTAATAGACTACCAGTTCGAATGTGATACAAAAAGAAAAATGAACTTCGAAAAGGAAATTTAATTACCCCGCTCGCGAATCATACATGCGACGCAGGCACACAACTAATACGAGCTTTCCTCGGAAAAATAGGAAACAAAATGCATAAAAATAAATATGGGGAACTGTACTGAACATCACACTGTTGCGGCGCAACCCGATCCAAACAACATAACCATGGCGGCATGCCACCCAATCCACACAACATAACCATGGCGGCATGCCGCCCTATCCAAATAACTTACCCATAGCGGCGTGCCACCTGATCCACACATAGAACTCACATACGGAGATGCACATCGAGCTAAATTGCTCATTATAATAGAATACCGAATTTTTGTCACGAGCATGCTACGTGTATAATACCTTCCCTTAGGGCATATATAGCACTATAAGCTACAAAACGCAAGCACAACTGAGGTGCGATATACAACCTGAATCTCAAGAGCCATCCTGCTCATATAACATCATCTCTACACGGAACCACAATACATAAGAAATTCACCAAGCCATCTCACAACACATACGGCGCAGTACATCCCTGCATGAAACTGATGACAATGAAATAACTCCCCGAACACTCTTCCATAAGCAGCGCATTACTGAAATGAACACACCTGGCCTGCTGTAAAGCCCATATTCACATTAAATCCCTCCTCAGACTTCCAGCTGATTCCGATCACACTGAACTAGGCTAATGAACTTTCAAGGGTCCATAATCACCCCCGTTTCTTCTAACACATAAGAAAAACCATCATAACTGGAGCAAACCTCCACAGTCCATAACCCAATAAACTGAGTGCCCTCCAGGCATAAATTTTTAAATTATTGATATTACCACAGTCCTCATACTTTTTTTAAATCATAAATCAATCAAGTGACTACATGCCACACTTATACAATCTTCCTGTGGGACACACTCCCACAACCTTTCAAAACACATAACAGGTCCGTACATCCAAACCAACGGCTGCACTAACTCTAAAAAGCAATCAAAAATCCTTAACCATCCTTTTTTCACAAAAGACCAATCTCAGGTGACACTGATGACAATACCATCTTACTTTAAACATCGACACTCATTTCCTGCTCATCCGAGCTCGTGACATCCTTGTCAGCACCGAACTCAACCTTGATCCTCACTTCAAATTCCATACCACTCACTGCACCCAATGTGCCAATAAAAGCTTTTCGCTGGACTCGCTTCAGGAGAAACATAGTAACACATAGGTAATTTCTCATAACCGTAGAATATGCAAACATCTAAGTAGTGGTCTTAAGCCACCATAGCCATTCCAGGATCCGCTACACATAACGGGCCATAACAGTAGAATACTCTTGAAAAACATCAATTATGGCGGCCGACAAGCCTCACGCGTACCTCCACTAACCACATACATAACTTGACCATGCTGAAGGAACTGATCTCTACCGCCAATATGCCAACTCAACTATGGCTAACCAATCTATCTTCTTTTTATTTACCCTAATTGCCTTAGAAATAATAACAACTTCGTTAAACCCATAATACATTCCATCCGCACTCATCCTGAGTGACCTTGAATCACGAGACCATGCTGTCTCAAATCCCACGAACCATTTCATTCCTTCCTTGTGCGCACATTCACACCCTCAACTGATATGCCCATTCTACTAATCCTTCTACGAATCCAAAGTCCTTTCTCATTTTCCTCTTCAAGTGCTACACTGCAAGTCAAAACATCATAGAACATTCTAGGCTTCCACTCATAAGCTGCTACCAAGCTTGAACCCTATCCGTACCTATAAGCTCGAAATCATTAGGCACCATACTTTACCCCTTCAATCCACTAGGACCGTTACTGAAAGCCACCCGCTCTGACTTGGTCCCAAATATAATCAACTTCATAAATCTTATAACACATGAATACCCTCTCGATGAAGCACCCGACAGAATCGCTTTCTTTGAACCCTGCATCTATACAAGGCATAAATCCTGAATCCTTCCTCAAGTCCGAACATGAGCCAATAAGGCCAACCGTAGCACCCTTTAACAATTCCTTTGCTCAAACCACCACTTATGTTCTTTTCACATAGCCGAAATAACCCAGAAATATGCTAACAACCAGAAAACCTCACAAGTAGTTAACCATGCGACCCAATCATAGGCGGTGGGACTATCCCACTTAGCTTGAAGCTATTATTTCACAACTCTGGAATTCATCCGACTTCTTTATCTCTTATTGATATAACCTTGCGCAATCAACCGCCAAAATTCTCGGATTCTTTCTGTAAAACTGTCACGGCCCAAATCCCAAACCCGACCGTGATGGCGCCTCTTGTGAAGGCAAGGCCAGCCAGAACAATGCCAACACCTCTTTTAAGATATTGATTAACATTTAACATCTTTATCACAAGCTTAGCATAACAATAAATGCGGAAATAGCGATAAATACGAGGGAAAACCATCCCGACACAGCCCAAACCGAGGTGTCACAAGTCATGAGCTATTACAGAGTTGCCATAAGTCTACAAAATAGAAAATTTGATACAAAGTCTGGAGTAACTAAAATAGCACAAAAAATAGAAGAGTCAAGAGGATGCAGACGCCAATAGCTACCTCGATGCTCTAATCTCGCTGCCTGATCTGGGAAAGATGTCAGTGCTCAGGTGCAGACTCTGCTAATCCTGAATCTGCACGCATGGTGTAGGGAGTAATGGGAGTACTCCGACCCAATGAGTAATAATAATAAATAATAACCTAAGATAAGAAAACACATAACAGCACAAGGCAGTTCTATATCAGGCAGTAAATTACTTAAAGCAGTAAGATCAATGAAAATCAAATGAAATCTCAGTTTTAAAGGCAGGTGAATCAAGTAAAACAACATTTAAGTAATAAATAGTAACACTGCCTCGGGCCCTGTATCAATCGCTCAGCAAAATAACAGCCCCTCGGGCTCAATCTCTCTCAGATCACACTAAGAATAATATCATATAGTAACCGATGTAGCGTGCAGCCGATCCATATCTCACTGCGGCATGCAGCCCGATCCATATGGGTACCACTCTCACTGTGGGGGTGCAGACTCCGGAGGGGCTCCTACAGCCCAAGCGCTATATTGCTGCGGCGTACAGCCCGATCCAATATATATATATATATATATATATATATATATATATATATATATATATATATATATATATATATATATATATATATATATATATATATATATCGCTGCGGCATGCAGCCCGATCTATATAAGTATCGTTGCAGCGTGCAGCCCGATCCACTATATATAATATCCTCACTGTTGGGTTCTCAATTCCTCTCAGTCATTTTAGGACACAACAGTATAAGATAGGGGTCTCAAACCACATATTGATCTCATTTAGGATTTACACTAATGAAACCGGTTCCCATTGTTTAAACAAATAGAAACATGACTGAGAATGTAATTTTTCAATAAGTAAAGTGAGGAAAATCAGTCATATTACCCCTTAGGGTTCTTGGTGATAAAACAAACAGCTGAGTCAAATGCGCAGTAAAATAGCAAACGGGATGGACCAAGTCATAGTCCCCAGTGGTACACAACCCCGCGCTCGCCATTTAAGCGCGTATTTCACCTCAATATAGCACTGCGTTGTGCAAATTCAGGGTTTTAAACCCTCAGGATATCATTTACTATCATTACTCACCTCAAGCCGACCAAAATCCTAGCTCGCTATGCCCTTGCCTCGCAAATCGACCTCCTAGCGCAACGAATCTGGTCAAAACCACAACGAATACGTTACAATTGGCTAAGGGAACATAATCCAATCGAAAAGACTCAAAAAGTATCGAAATTCACGAAATTGGCAAAATTCGAGCCCCGAGCTCACTTCTCGAAAAATTAGAAATTAACACTACCGGATTCCTTATCTCGCCACGAGTCTATACATACCAAAAACTTCCAAATCCGAGTCCAAATGACCCATAGAATCCTACTTTGAAATACCAAATTTTCAAGCCCTAGCTTTACTCTCTTTTGATGAATTTTCCAAAAATTTCTATGTTAATTCTACATTAAATCATGTATTAAGGTCAAGGAACTCACCTCCAATCTCACCTAGTTGAAATCCCCTTCAATTTCTGTCCTATAGCTCTCAAGGATGATAAAAAATGGTGGAAATGAACTTAAGCTCGTGGAAAAGAATGAGCTTTAAAACCCTTCTCTGAACAGTCATTTTCGCATCTGCGGTTACCTTACCGCATATACGACTACCGCTTCTGTGGAACTCACTAATATGCCCAGGGCCGCTTCTGCTGTCAAATCCCGCTTCTGCGGATACCGCTTATGCGGTCAGACATCCGCTCCTGCAGAACCTCCTACTCACACAGGGACCGCTTTTGCGGTAAATAAAGCGCATCTGCGACAACCACACCTGAGGAAACCGTCCGCATTTGCGGAATCTTCTCCAAATGCTCACACTCGCACCTACGTCACGAACTTCGCATCTGCGGAACCACATCTGTGGCCCCTTTTTCGCGATGCGGAAATACCAGATACCAGCAGACTTCAGATTTCACCAAGTCCAAAATTCATCTCGATGACCATCCGAAATCACCCCGAGGCCCCCGGGACCTCAACCAAAAGTGCAACCCCATCCTAAAACATCATTCAAACTTGCTCCAATAATCAAAACACCATAAACGACACCAAAACCATCAAATTACATCGGATTCAAGCCGAAGTTCTTCTAAAACTTCCGAATTACGCATTTGATCAAAAACCCAACCAAAATACCTCCAAATGACCTGAAATTTTGCACACCCATCCAAAATAACTTAATGAAGCTACAGAAACTCTCAGAATTCCATTCTGACCCTCGGATAAAAATCTTACCTATCGATCGGAATTCGCCAAAATACTAACTTCGCCAATTCAAGCCTAATTCTACACCGGACCTCCAAAATTAATTCCGATCACACTCCCAAGTCGCAAATCATCCCCCGAAGCTAATCGAATCACCGGAAATCACATCCAAGCCCTCTAACTCATAAGTCAACATCCAGTTGACTTTTCCAAAACAAGCCTTCCTTAAAGAGACTAAGTGTCTCATTTCCATCTAAAACCAATCCAATTCAACTCATTCACCCAAGACTCCTATAATGAAACATAAGGAAGCAGAAAATGGAGAAAATGGGATGGTAACTCACGTGACGACGGGCCAGGTCATCAAATCCTCCCCAACTAAAACAAACGCTCGTCCTCGAGCAGGTCAAGAAACATACCTGCAGCATCAAACAGGTGAGGATATCTGCTTCGCATCTTTTGCTCGGTCTCCCTAGTATCCTCCTCCAAGGGCCGACCTCTCCACTGCACTTTCACCGAAGCTATATCCTTCGATCTCAACTTCTCCACATTATAGGCCAAATCATGATCCAACTGAACAGTGCTGAAATCCAATACATGAGACGGGTCCCCAACATACTTCCGGAGTATAGAAACATGAAATACCCGATGCACGCCTGACAAGCTGGGTGGCAAGGCAAGCTCATAAGCCACCTCCCCAATCCTCGTAAGTACCTCAAAAGGTCCAATAAACCGCGATCTCAGCTTCCCTTTCTTCCCAAACCGCATGACACCCTTCATGGGCAAAAACTTCAGCAAGACCTTCTCACCGACCATATAAGATATATCCCGAACCTTCCGGTCTGCATAGCTCTTCTGACGCGACTGTGATGTACGGAGCCTCTCCTGAATCAACTTCACCTTCTCTAAGGCATCCTGAACCAAATCTATCCCCAATAGTCTAGCCTCGCCAGGCTCGAATCATCCAATCGGATATCTACACCGCCTCCCATACAACGCCTCATACAGAGCCATCTAAATGCTCGACTGATAGCTGTTGTTGTATACAAACTCTGAAAGCAACAAAAAATCATCCCAAGAACCCCCAAAATCAGTAACACAGGCACGCAACATGTCCTCCAATATCTGAATAGTATGCTCGGACTGCCTGTCCGTCTGAGGATGAAATGTTGTGCTCAACTCCATCTGTGTACCCAACTCTCGCTGAAATGTCCTCCAGAACTGAGAAGTAAACTGAGTACCTCTATATGAGATAATAGACACTGGAACACCATGCAATCAAATAATCTCTCGGATAAAGATCCCTGCCAGCTGCTCCGAAGAATAGGTAGTACTTACCGGAATGAAGTGCGAGGACTTGGTCAGCCGGTCCACAATCACCCAAATCGAATCGAACTTCTTCAAAGTCTGAGGGAGACCACTCACAAAATCCATAGTAATCCTCTCCCATTTCCACTCTGGAATAATCATCCGCTGAAGTACACCACCCGGCCTCTGATGCTCATATTTTACCTGCTGACAGTTGAGACATCGACCCATAAACCCTATAATATCCTTCTTCATCCTCCTCTACCAATAGTGCTGCCTCAAATCCTGATACATCTTCGCGGCACCCGGATGAATCGAATACCGCGAGCTGTGGGCCTCCTGCAATATCAACTCCCGAAGCCCATCCACGTTGGGCACACAAATCTGGCCCTACATCCTCAACACGCCGTCATTACCAATGGTCACATCCCTAGCATCATCATGCTGGACCCTATCCTTAAGGACAAGCAAATGCGGGTCATCATACTGGCACTCTCTAATTAAATCATATAAGGAAGACCGAGATACCACACAAGGCAACACCCGTCTGGGCTCCAAAATATCTAGTCTCACCAACCGATTGGCCAAAGCCTGAACATCAACTCCAAAGGGCTTCTCCCTAACTGGAATGTATGCCAAGCTCCCCATACTAACTGCCTTTCGGCTCAAAGCATCGGCCACTACATTGGCCTTCCCTAGGTGATACAGAATGGTAATATCATAGTCCTTAAGCCACTCTAGCCACCTCCGCTACCTAAAATTAAGGTCCTTTTGCCTGAACAAATGCTGAAGACTACAATGATCGGTGAATACCTCACAAGATACACCATACAAGTAGTGCCTCCAAATCTTCAAAGCATGAACTATAGCAACCAACTCCAAATCATGTACAGGGTAGTTCTTCTCGTAGGGCTTCAACTGACGAGAAGCATAAGCAATAACTCTATCCTCCTGCATCAATACACATCCGATCCCAACTCTCGAAGCATCACAATATACAGTGTAAGAACTTGAAGCTGATAGTAAAACAAACACTGGAGTTGTGGTCAAAACTGTCTTGAGCTTCTAAAAGCTCTCCTCGCACTCGTCCAACCATACAAATGGAGCACCCTTCTGAGTTAACTTGGTCAAGGGCGATGCAATAGAGGAAAATCCCTAAATAAACCCGCGATAATAACTTTCCAACCCAAGGAAACTACGAATCTTTGTGGTGGAGGTCAATCTAGGCCAACTCTATACCGCCTCTATCTTCTTCGGGTCAACCTGAATACCCGCGCTCGACACCACATGCCCCAAGAAAGCTACTAAGCTGAGCCAAAACTCACACTTGGAGAACTTTGCATAAAGCTTCTCCTCCCTCAGACTCTGTAATACAACTTGCAAATGCTGTGCGTGCTCCTCCTGGCTACGCGAGTACACCAGAATATCATCAATAAAAACAATAACGAATGAATCCAGATATGGACAGAATACACTATTCATCAAATGCATGAACACTGCTGGGGCATTGGTCAGCCCGAAATACATCACAAAAAACTTATAGTGCCCATATCTAGTCCTGCAAGCAGACTTCATAATATCTGAATCCCTGATCTTCAATTGGTGATAGCCCGAATGGAGATCAATCTTGGAGAACACCCTCGCTCCCTGAAGCTGGTCAAATAAATCATCAATGCGAGGCAGAGGATGTTGTACTAATACTTTGTTCATACTTTGTTCAATTGCTTATAGTCAATGCACATTCTCATGGTTCCATCCTTCTTCTTCACAAATAGAACAGGTGCACCTCACAGTGACATACTAGGCCGAATGAACCGCTTATCTAGGAGTTCCTGAAGCTGATCCTTCAATTCTTTCAACTCCGCTGGTGCCATACGATATGACAGAATGGAAATGGGTTGAGTTCCCGGCACCAGGTCAATACCAAAATAAATATCCCTGTCCGGCGGCATACCCGGTAGGTCTGTAGGAAACACATCGGGAAACTCCCTCACAACGGGGACAGAATCAATGCTAGGAGTCTCGGCTCCAACATCCCTCACAAATGCCAAATATGAAAGACAACCCTTCCCAACCATACGCTGGGCCTTTAAGAATGAAATCACCCTGCTATGAACATAGTCAGTCACGCCATGCCACTCGATCCTCAGTACACCCGGTATAGTCAGAGTGACTGTCTTAGCATGACAGTCCAGAATAGCATGACACGAAGATAACCAGTCCATGCCCAAAATAACATCAAAATCCACCATGCTCAATAGCAATAGATCAACTCGGGTCTCCAGACCCCCAATAGTCACCAAACATGACCGATATACATGGTCTACAATAATAGTATCACCCACCGGGTAGATATATGAATAGGTAAAGCAAGACACACTCGGGTCGCACCCAAATGATAAGCGAAATATGAGGACACATAAGAATAGGTGGAACCAGGATCAAATAAGACTGAGGCATCTCTGTGGTATACTGAAATAATACCTGTAATAATAGCATTCGAAGCAATAGCATTTGTCCTGCTCTGAAGGGTATAAAATCAAGCCTGACCACCGCCCGATCGACTTGCACCTCTGGGGCGACCCTTGGCTACCTGACCCTCACCCCTAGCTTGCGGGGCGGGTGCTGAAGAAACTGGACCAGAAGAGAAGGGCTGACCCCTCTGATGAGATGAGCTAGCAGCACGACGAGGACACTCTCTCCGCATATGCCCAAGCTCTCCACACTCATAGCAACTCCCAGGTGCTGGGGACTAGGACTGAAGGGAACCTCTCACGCCGGAGTGACTAGCTGATGCACTCAGCTTGGAAAAACCCTGAGCAGATGGAGCATGAGATGAACTTTGTGCTGGAAGAGCGCTGAAAAATTGGTGACTCTGCTGAGAACCCTAAAAACCATGACCTGAAGATGCCCCGCGATACTCGGGATGGGCTGACTGAGCGGGCCTGAAGGAACGACCCCGACCCTGCTGAAACTGGCCCCTCGAAGGAGCACCACTATAAATACCAGAACCTCGAGGCCTCCTGGCCTCCCTCTCATCTCGATCCTAACGGCGAACCGTCTCAATCTCTCGGGTTATATCCACCACCTCCTCGAACGTGGCACTCAGCACTCACTTCCTAGTCATAAGAACACAAAAAGGGTAGTTGAGACCATCAACAAACCTCCGGATACGCTCACGATCTGTCGGAACCAGCCAAACTACATGACGAGCCAACTCTGAAAATCTCATCTCATACTAGGACACTATCATATCTCCCTACTGTAGCCACTCAAACTACCTGCGTAGCTCCTATCTGCGGGAATGCGGTACATACTTCTCCAAGAAGAGAGTAAAGAACTCCTGCCAAGTCAAAGGTGCTGCACCAGCTGGCCTACACCTCTCATACGCCTCCCAACAAGTGAAGGTAGCCCCAGTAAACTGAAAAGTAGTAAAATCCACACCGCTAGACTCATGGATCCCAACTGTACGGAGCATACGCTGACACCTGTCAAGAAAATCCTAGGCATCCTCGCCTTCAGCTCCACTGAATGTCGGAGGCTGGAGTCTACCAAACCTCTCAAGGTGACGCTGCTCGTCCTCGGGCATAACTGGAACCGTAAACTCCTGCACTGGAGCAAGTGACTGAGCTGCAGGTGCCTCTAGAGTCTGTAACCCCTGCACTACCTGCTCAGGTGTGCGAGCGGTGGGGGTTTGATTGCCTCCCCCGGTCTGTGAAGTAGTTGCTGCTCCTGTGGTGGCCGAAACCACCTGAGCCAGGCCGCTCCTGTGGTGGTCGAAACCACCTGAGCCAGGCCCGTGCAAACTGTCAATATCTGGGCCAATGTCTCCTGAAGACCCGGAACCACAATGGGCACAGCTGGTGCCTGAACTGGTGCTGCCGGAGCCTTGTACTGAGCTGGGGCAACTAGAGGATCCACAGTTGCTGCCCTTGCTATTCTACCTCTGCCACGACCACAACCGCGTCCACGGCCTCTGGTGGCCTCAGTGGGTGGTACTGGTGGTCGGCCGTCACGTCCGGTAGATCATGTCCTCACCATATGTGAGAGAATAGAACAAAGAGAAGTTTAGTACTCGGATCTACAACTTCGCACGATAGAATTTCAAGAATGTGAAGTCTTCCTAAAAGGTTCTGCAGCCTCCTGAGGATAAGTATAGACGTCTCCATACCGATTCACGAGACTCTACTAAACCAGCTCACGACTCGCGAGTCCTAGTAACCTAGGCTCTGATACCAACTTGTCATGGCCTAAATCCCAAACCTGACCGTGATGGTGCCTCTCGTGAAGAGAAGGCCAGCCAGAACAACTCCAAAACCTCTTTTAAGTAATTAATTAACATTTAACATCTTTATCACAAGCTAAACAAAGCAATAAATGTGGAAATAGCAATAAATACGAGGGAAAACCATCCCGACACAACCCAAACCGAGTGTCACAAGTCATGAGCTACTACAGAGTTGCCATAAGTTTACAAAATAGAATATCTGATACAAAGTCTGGAGTTACTGAAATAGCAAAAAAAAATAGAGGAGTCAAGGGGCTGCGGACGCCACCTGCTACCTCGATGCTCCGATCTCACTGCCTGATCTGGGAAAGATGTCAGTGCTCAGGTGCGGACTCTGCTAATCTTGAATCTATACACATGGTGTAGAGAGTAATATGAGTACTCCGACCCAGCGAGTAATAATAATAAATAATAACAGAAGATAAGAAAAAACATAACAACACAAGGCAGTTCTATATCAGGAAGTAAATTACTTAAAGTAGTAAGATCAGTGAAAATCAAATAAAATCTCAGTTTTAAAGGCAGGTGAATTAGTTAAAACCGCATTTAAGTAACAAATAGTAACACTACCCTCGGGCCCTGTATCAATCTCTCAGCACAATAACAGCCCCTCGGGCTCAATCTCTCTCAGATCACACTCAGAATAATATCATATAATAACCGCTGCGGCGTGCACCCCGTTCCATATCTCATTGCGGCTAGCACCCCGATCCATATGGCTACCCGCGCTTACTTTGGGGGTGTAGACTCCAGAGGGGCTCCTACAGCGCAAGCGCTACATCGCTGCGGCGTGCAGCCCAATCCACTATATATAATATCCTCACTGTCTGGTTCTCAATCCACATATTGCTCTCATTTAGGATTTACAATTATGAGACCGGTTCATATTGTTTAAACAAATAGAAACATGACTAAGGATGTAATTTTTCAATAAGGAAATTGAGGAAAATCAGTCATAATACCCCTAAGGGTTTTACAAGTCGGGACGAGGCCCCAAACATGGCAACTAGCCCAAATCATGGTGATAAACAAAACAGCTCAGTCAAATGCGTGGTAAAATATCAAACGGGACGGACCAAGTCATAGTCCCCAGTGGTACACAACCCCGCGCTCACCATTTAAGCGCGTGTTTCACCTTAATATAGCACTACGTTGTACAAATCCGGGGTTTCAAACCCTCAGGATATCATTTATTACCATTACTCACCTCAAGCCGGCCAAAATCCTAGCTCGCTATGCCCTTGCCTCTCAAATCGACCTCCTCGCGCGATGAATCTTGTAAAAAACACAGCAAACACGTTACAATAGGCTAAGGGAATATAACCCAATCAAAAAGACTCAAAAAATATCAAAATGCACGAAATTGGCAAAACCAGAGCCCTGGGCTCACTTCTCGAAAAATTAGAAAATTAACATCACCGGATTCCTTATCTCGCCACGAGTCTATATATACCAAAAACTCCCAAATCCGAGTCCAAATGACCCATCAAATCCCACTTTGAAATACCAAATTTCCACGCCCTAGCTTTACCCTCTTTTGATGAATTTTCCACAAACTTCTATGTTAATTCTACCATTAAATCATGTATTAAGGTCAAGGAACTCACCTCCAATCATACCAAGTCAAAATCCCCTTCAATTTTCATCCAATAGCTCTCAAGGTCGATCAAAAATGGTGGAAATGAACTTAAACTCACAGAACAAAATGACCTTTAAAACCCTTCTCTGAACAGTCATTTTCACATCTGCGTTACATTACCGCATATGCGACTACCGCTTTTGCGGTTTTCCATCCGCTTCTATAGAACTCACTAATACGCCCAGGACCGCATCTGCGGTCCAATCCCACTTTTGCGGACACCGCTTATGCGGTCAGACATCCGCTCCTGCGATCTATCTTCTCACACAGGGACCGCTTCTGTGGTAAATAAAGCGCATCTGCGACAATCGCACCTGCGGAAACCGACCACATATGTGGAATCTTCTCCAAATGCTCACACTCGCACCTGCGACCCAGACTTCACATCTGCAGAACCGCATGTGCAGCCCCTTTTCTGTAGATGCGGAAATACCAGATACCAGCAGACTTCAGATTTTACTAAGTCCAAAATTCATCCCGATGACCATCCGAAATCACCCCGAGGACCCCTGGACCTCAACCAAAAGGGCCAACCCATCCTAAAACATCATTCAAACTCTCTCCAACCATCAAAACACCACAAACAATACAAAAACCATCAAATTACATTGGATACAAGCCTAAGTTCTTCTAAAACTTCCGGATTACGCATTTGAACAAAAACCCGACCAAAATACCTCCGAATGACCTGAAATTTTATACACACATCCAAAATAACTTAAAGAAGCTACAAAAACTCTCAGAATTCTATTCCGACCCTCGGATCAAAATCTCACCTATCGACCGGAATTCGCCAAATACTAACTTCGCCAATTCAAGCCTAATTCTACACCAGACCTCGAAAATCAATTCCGATCACACTCCCACGTCACAAATCATCCCTCGAAGCTAATCGAATCACCGAAAATCACATCCGAGCCTTCTAACTCATAAGTCAACATCCGATTGACTTTTCCAGAACAAGCCTTCCTTAAAGAGACTAAGTGTCTCATTATTCACCCAAGACTCCTATAATGAAACATAAGGAAGAAGAAAATGGGGAAAACGGGTCAGTAACTCACGTGACGACGGGCTGGGTCGTCACAAAAACCCCCTTTTTATACTCTGAATCATCGACCACATTCGCACGACCGATGTCTTTGCTGCATTTTAGCCCATACTTCAAATTAGATCCATAGACCCCAATCACCAATCACTAATCTTTCCAAATCGATCCCAACTCTCCTTAAGGCCCGTAGTCATCCTACCACCAAGCCCCTGTGTATCTCCACCGCTCTCCCACTTTTTGCAAACTCACTCCTTTAATCAACTACTCCACCTGCTCTTCTACCTAGCCTTCTAGAAGTTTCGAACACCACCTGACACTTCCCACATGTCCTTCCTCATACTTTGCTGCTCAATTTTTGCCTTAAATAAAATCTACCTTCGTACTTGTACCCACCGTCGCTACTAATTTTAAACCTTTCTGAAGATTATCTTTCTTGAGCCGTTGACATTACGTACACTAATTCAATCCTGAACTACCGCACCCTGTGATATCTGATAGCCACATTTTCAATACTATTAAATAATAACTTGCACCAAAGGCGAATTGTAGAAGGTTATAACACCAGCGAGCTTAATACGTTCAAAAAGGACAACGACACCTCATCGTAGAAGAAAAACTCCACCACGCTTACAAATACCAAGTCCCGTTACCCCATCAACTCAAACCTGAACACTCTCAGACCGATTGCCTTTTCCTCGCCGGGAATAAAATACCGAATCGCTAAATCATGCACTAAGTAAACTTCCCATAAAGTCATTCACCGCCCCGACAAGTAGGCAAATGTCCTACCATTAAATCAGTACTGCGAAACAGTAATTCATAAGCATCATGGCAACTTATGCCTAGCCTCAGAGACCTCAGAAGTACCGCTACTGGGCCGAAGCAAAATGACAATAATAATCCGATCAACTATACTGGGAGAAGCATCCCATATCACATCTGTAGTACCATTACGGTTCTTCAATTTTTGATTTATAACAAGCGTTCGCATTGCGTAAGATTGAGTAGGATTGAATTAAAAGCATACGCCCCCAAGGATCAAGTCGCACGATAAGGAATCAAGAAAGGAAGTACTCCTAACAGTTCTACAGCTTCCCGAGGATAAGTACAGACGTCTTCGTACCGATCTGCGAGACTCTAATAGACTTGCTCATGACTCGTGAGACCCTAGGAACCTATTGCTCTGATACTATGTTGTCACGACCCAAAATCCACTGAGGGACGTGGTGGCGCCGGACACCGCTATCACGCAAGCCAACCAAAATACTTAATTAAATTCTAAGTTTTGTATTGTACAGAATCATTTTTCTTTATATGTTAAATAAAGAATAATAAATTTACAGAAACAACCGCGAAGTCTTTAACAAAACTCAACATTTAATAATCCAAAACTTCTCCCAAAACCCGGTGTCACAAGTGCATAAGAAATTTCTAAGAAATAATGTAATACAACAATAGTACAAAATACAATATTGGACAGAAATAAATATAGAAAACTGAAAGAGACTCTGCTAGCTGCGAATCACCTCGAGAAGTGTAGCTCACCTAAGTCTTCGTATCGTCCGTACTGCTACGCCCAGTAGGCCACTAGAGATGCGTATGCATGTGCAACAAAAATGCACAGAAGTGTAGTATGAATACGAAAACAACGTGTACCCAATGAGTGTCCCGTCTAAACTCGAAGAAGTAGAGACGAGATGGTCAACTTCGACACTTACTGATGGTCCAATGATGGTATATCTATAGTATATTAATTCGTGAATTTTTATAAACATGATTATAATTCAATGGGTTGAATCAAATAAACAAGTCTTTCTTTTATAGGAAATCATTCCTTATCATCATTTATACGTATATTCTTAAGCCAGAAAGAGGCAGCAACAACTTCAATAAGTTTTAAGGCAAGCAATACAAGCATGCAAAAATCATGCCGAGGTCAACGGCCCACTCCAACAGAAATGTAAATTGTGCACTGCCGAGCGTCGAACGACGCGAACCATAGAAGCATCTATTCCCCCGCTCGCGAACTATACATGCTTCGCAATCAACATAAATTAAACAGTCACACTGCTCGCGAATCATGCATGCGACGCAGGCACACATAAAAATACATGATCAGATAGCCAATTAAGAATTTATCGGGGAATATTTATTCAAATAAAATCCACTTTCTCTTTTAACAATTTAAGAAAATAAGTGTAATCCTTTTTGAAATTTATTTATTAATTCGATGTGGTTTAAGCAATTCGCGCTGTCAATAAGTTACAGTTAATCCAAGTATTGCATGCTTTTGGGTCCTATACTACCCGGATAATAGCATAATAGTAGCTGCACATGGACTCTCATCACCTTGTGCGTGTGTAGCCCCACAAATAGGAGCACATAACCAATTAATTCACCTATGGGGACAATTCCCTCTTACAATGTTAGAAAGGAGACTCACCTCGCTCTGAAGATCCATAACCGGCATTCCACGCCCTTCCGAAGACTCTAATCGATGCACAACGCTCCAAAACTAGCCAATAATTATGTAAACTCATTAATATATGCTAAGTTACACATTATAATCCAATTTATAACAATTCCTAACCCCGATCAAAAAGTTGACAAAAATGCCCTCGAGCCCACGCGCCCGGAATCCAAAATTTTTCGAAGATAGTTTACCCATAGCCTCACGAACTCAAATATATAATTTTCTCTAGATTCCATACCCAAAATCATGATCAAAATCCAAGAATACTAATTTTCTAGGTTTTTCCTTGAACCTCAAGTTTTCTATCAATTTACATGCTAAAATTCACACAAAATCTATATATTTAACTCAAGATAGGTGGGGTTGGCTTACCTTGTCGATGATGATGAAACACCCCACTTGAAGCTCTCCAAAATCGCCCATACCAAGAGAAAAATGGGTGAAATGAACTCAAACCCCGTTTTTAAAACACCATTCTGCCTCTAGCAATTTCCACACCTGCAGTCCTATAATTGCTTCTACGATTCCGCAGGTGCGGCCTCTCCACTGCATCTGCGGTCCTTCCCAGGCCCCCTTATTTCCGCTTCTATGACTTATCCACCGCAGGTGTGGTCCCCCATCTGCGGAAATAGGACCGCATCTGCGGTCCTTTCTCTTCTAGCCCAAGCCGGCATCTGCAGTTGAAGTGTCGCATCTGCGGTCCAAAAACCGCATATGTGGTTATGAGAGCAACCAGCAACCTCAGCCTTCCAAAAATTCTATTTTCGATCCGTTAACCACCCAGAATCCACCCGAGGCCCTCAGGACCCCAACCAATCATATCAACTAGTCCCAAAACACATTACAGACTTGCTCGAGGCCTCAAATCACATCAAACAATGCTAAAATCATGAATCGACCTCGAATCCAAGCTTATGAAACTTAGAATTTCAAACTTCTATTTTTTATTTTAAAACCTATCAAATCACATCCAATTGACCTCAAATTTTGCAGACAAGTTGTATTCGACATCACAGACCTACTTCAACTTCCGAAATCGGATTCTGACCCTGATATCAAAATGTCAACTTCCGGTCAAACTTCTCAAAAACCCTTCAAATTTCTATCATTAGCCAAATGACTCCAAAATGACCTACGGACCTCCGAATTCACTTCCGACCGTGCTCCCAACTCCAGAATCACCGAACGGAGCTATTCACAAACTCGGAATCCCAAACGTACATCGATAGCACTAAAATGTACTTCAAGCCAAACTTATGAAATTTCTTCTAAAATGCTAACTTCCACAATAGTCGCCAAAATGCTCCTGGGTCATCTGAAATCCAACCCGAATGTACACCCTAGTCCAAAATCATTATACAAACTTGCTGGAACCTTCAAATCTTAATTTCGAGGTTGTTTACTCAAAAATCCAATCTTAGTTAATTCTTTCACTTTAAGCTTCCAAAACGAGAATCCTCTCTCCAAATCAACTTTGAAATTTTCCGAAATTCAATTTCGACCACGCGTACAAGTCATAATACTTGAAATGAAGCTGCTCATTATCTCTGACTGCTGAACAATGTGCTAGAGCTCAAAACGATCGGTCGGGTCGTTACAATTTCCTTTTTGGTCCATTCCAAAAAGAATGACTTCTTTCTAAATTTTGTAACAATTTAGCTTAAACTTACAATCCTACCCTTAATGAGAAGCTTTTATAAGCACACAAATACTTTGGGCCCCTTTTTAATTTGTTTAGGACCACAAATTTCAAAAGTCTTCATTTTTTCTTAAACTTCATGCCCAATCAAATAAGTTCACATAAGTTGGAATGGAGGAAGTCCTTTGCAATTTTCTTGTTAGATATCATCTATTTCCATTATCATGTCACGACCCAAATTCCTGTATAGGTTGTGATGGTGCCCAACACCGTTGTTAGGCTAGCCAACACTGATCAACTAGTGAATTCCCATTTAAAATAAATTATTCAGTGATAGATTCTCCTTGTTTGTTAAAAGATTTAGGAGTTTGAAATTATAACATAAATAAATTGAAACAATAAGTACGAATCGTAATCATGTAAATAAACAAAAATCATAAGTCTACTAGTGTCTGTGCTAAGACCTGGTGTCACAAGCATGTGGGCAATCTAGTAGAATATACAAAACCATGCTAATTTACTGTCTAAAAGGAAATAGATAGAAAATAAAGACATAGGAGAGACTCCAGCTACTGCAGAATGGATCAAAAGGGGCAATTTACCGGGAAGTCTCAAGCTAGGGAAATCAAGTCTACGCGCCAGACTGGTTGCCAGATGCACCTTACTCAAATCTTGTACAATAAAGTACAGAAGTGTAGTGTGAGTACATAAAAATATGTACCTAGTAAGTATTTAGTCTAACCTCGAAGAAGTAGTGACTAAGGGTCGATGTCGACACTTACTAGGGTAAACAATATAATAATGTGTGATTCTACATAAGCATTACATACAGAACTAACAATTAACTCAAAACAAGAAATAACTCAACAGTTCTTCCATCATATTTAAGAGCCCAAAAGACTTACTTCACTTAAAACAAATGATCTCTAAAGCAGTAAATTTATACCAATCATAAAAAAGGACTTCCAGTTCTATTATCACATATAAATTCCACCGAGGATGTTCGACCCGATTCAACATAAAAATGTAAATTGTGCACTACCGAGAGTCGAACAGTATGAACCATAGATGCATCTATTAACCTGTTGAGGCGAACGGTCCGCTCCCATGAGAATAGTGGAAATAGTCAGCCCGCTCGCGGAATATACTTGCGATGCGATTAAATATAAATATAATGTAATTCTTCTCAATTATTTTCAAAACTATAATTTACTTGAAATCTTGAAATCCTCAACTTAGTTCCATTCAAGGCAAATCAACAAATATGTTTAGATAATGGTACCCACAAAGCATGGTGTAAGTCTAGAACTACCCAGACATAACAAGAATAGTAGCAATATACTGACTCTGATCACTTCGTGCGTACGTAGCCCTCACAAATACTTATATTTTAATTTAGTTCACCTATGGGGGAATTTCTCTCTTACAATGTTAGAAAAGAGATTTACCTCGCTTTAAAGTCTACTTTCTGGTCTAAGATTATGCCTGAACCCTCAATTTGATGCCAAACAATCCAAAACTATTCAAATAGTGTAAAAACTAATCAATATAGGCTTAAAAGTTCATATCCCAACTATTTAAGTAAATTCCCAACTCTAATTGCAAGTTTCCTAAAATTTACCCTCGGACCCGCGTGCCTGGATTTCAGAAATTTTCAAAGAAATTTTTTACACATAATCATAGGAACATAAATATATTATTTTTACTAAGTTCTATAACCAATTTCGTGGTCAAATCTCATTTTTACCAAAAACCTAGATTTTCATCTAAACCCTTGATTTTCACTAATTTTTATATGTTAATCCACCCATAATCTATGTATTTAACTCATGTTATGTAGAAATTACTTACCTCAAAGTTCTAGGTGAAAAACCTCTTCCAAAAGCTCCAAAAATCGCCCAAGAGATGAAGTGAAATCAAATAAATGGCCTAAGTCCAGCATTAAAAGAGCTGGACACAAGTCTCTGATGTCGCATTTGTGGCACCACGTCTGCAAATGTGACAAAATACTTGCAAATACGAACCCTGGCTTCAGCTGCTCAAGTCACATATGCAACGCAGGGGTCGGAAATACGATCACTACTGAGGTCGCAATTGTGGTTCAGGTGTCGCAAATGCGAACAATGCCATGTTGATAACCAATTTTTCTCTATGTTTTTTATATGCATAAATACCTTCAAATATCATATATATTCATGTATAGGCATGCACAAGGTTTTTATAATTTTTTTTATAATTTTAAGGATTTAAATTGATTATCTCCTTCGCTTTTATTCACAAAATCCTCAATAATTATCCCTCAAATTATTATTATGATGAGTTAGTCATTTAATTTCTATATTTATTCCAAATATGGTTAAAATATTTTTGTGCATTATAATTGTATTTTATATTTTTAAAGCTAAATTGCATATAATTATAATATTAGCCTTATTAAAGTATAATCTCATTTATATACGTAAAAGTGATCTCCTATATTTTTGAAATATTAAATATATATTTTCAATCATTTTAATACATGAAACTATTTTTCAGAAATTATTTATTATTTATTATAAATTGTATGGGAAAAATTGGCTATTTAAAATATAGCCAGATTTGCCTTTCAATTTCAGCCCAATTTAAACCCAACCCCAGCCCAATTTCTAACCAAACTGCCCGACCAAGACCTTAAATCCGCCTACCCGATCCAACACCCGTCAAATCCTGGCCGTTGATCTAAAAGATCAACGAACCTCATTTCATTCCATTTTTTTTATCCCAAACGAACCCTAACCCTAGCTCATTACTCAGAGACCGCCGACTCTGTATTCTCTCATCTCCTATCCTCTCTCAACCACTCAACCTAACCCTAGCTCCTTCAATCGCCGACCTTCTTCTCCGTTCTTTTCCGGTGATCTCCCTTCAACTCCTAAGCCTCTAATGGCTTTTAATGCTATGTTTGCCTTTTCCAAAGCCTTCAAGGGCCCTGGGCCACACCTACTTGCATCTAGGGTTTGCTATTTGGCTGTTGTTGGCCACTCCCATGTGATTTCGAGCAAAATCATACTGTATTTGTCATGATCTTTAGGATTCTAGATATGTTCTTTCACCTCTCTTTGGGTTTCTTTTAAAACACTAATTTCTGCATACGTCTCCTAGATCTGTACGATTTAAAAACGATTTGTCTTTTTATTTGATGTTTTACACTACCCTTGGAACCTCTTACATGAATTATTGGTTTTAAAGTGTTTTCACCTTCTTCTAGAAATAGGTTTTTCGGAACTTCTTCTAAAACGTTGCCTAAACTGATTCTTTATGTTTAAACGTCTTTCTCTTACATATTTTGACTGATTCAATGATTTTACTGCTCTTCCAACTTGCCTATGTTAAAAGCCCTAATTGATCTAGATTTTCTTTGTTTGGTTCTGCGTGTTAGCATGACTACTCGATTCTTGTTAAAGTTTCTGTGATTACCTTGCCTTGGATGTGTTCTTACTGAGCTTTTAACCTAAATTATACCACCTCTATGTGATTATGTTCATCTTGGTTGTTCAGACTTGCCTCTTTCTATCAATACCGTTTAACATGCATGTTTGCTATGTCTGGTTGCTCTTACTCTATTTATATGCTGAATATTGAATATTGACTCCCTCTTGATTGATTCTGGATTCCCTATTTTTGGGTTTGATTGAAAGAACTTCCTTTAAACCTTCAATTTCTACCTCTTCGATTCAAATTAATTGATTCGCTGACCTTGTCTGTTGTGGTACTTTATTCTTATGGACTATTTTCTTAATTTGAGTTTTCTGATCTTAGCCTTAATTGTTTACCCTATACTTACTGAATTTGAATCTTTCCTTATTAGTCATACACTGATTTCTTTCCTTATCTATTACTTGTTCTAACCATTTGAAATAATTCTCTTAATTTAAGGGAGTACTCTCCTACTCCTTCACTTTTGATTACTATCCTCTTTACTGGTACGTTCTACTTTCAATTCAAATTCCAACAAAATATGGTTCTTTCATTGCTTCAGTCCATCCCGTTTCTAGATTGCTTCTACTTATGGTTTAGCTGTGAAACTTGCAGTTAATGTGATTACATAATTAGCATATATGAACCCTTCTTCCTTAGGATCAGTATGAGCATGTTACCCCCTTTGTGTAGCCTTTTTTGCACTATCTGGTTTCTGGTATGAATCCCCACTATGTAGTCTGCACCCTGACTTGTATGATTCTGGGTTTGGTCTCAAATCATATGGATCCTACACTGAACTCCCTTAAGCATTGCTGGTTCTGTGACTATATCTTATAATTTGTGTCTGAGCATGTCTGTGCCAATTCCTAAGACCTTTGCATGTTATGTGTAATCATGTGTCCCCAATACCCATCACCCTTGTGTGCAGGTTCTTTCCCCATTTTTTGTCCTGTGAATATTGATGATGTGATTTAAGACTCCATGTGTTATTTACTATTGCTTGATCATGTAACTTTCTCTTTTTAAAGTTGTTTTATTGCATGATTCCCTCTTTTACTCCACAAATTATTTCAATCAAGTCTCTTTTAACACTATTTTCCTACTAAAGCCCTTTCAGACTATGTCAAGCACTCCCACTTTACTCCTAAGTCAAAATAGGTTCTTTCCCCTCCAGTATGTGTACTGCCTTGGGATTCTCTTGAGAAACCTCTGAACTCTAGCATACTGAGGCTGGCCCTTCCACTCTACACTTATTCAATTTGGTTACCAAGTCTAGGTGTAAGTACTGCTGGGATCCTTGAGATCCTTACGGAACTTTGATGCACCTGGACTATGACATTATCTATGGAATTTGGGCATTTGAGGCTATTGGAGGGTCAGGTAAGTTGTGCCCAATTGAAGGCTCCCTATAGAATAACTTCTTATTTACTTATGTAATTCTTTCATATGGTCTATAATAATTTGTAAGCAAATATTGGGGTAATTAGTAAAAGGGGTGGATAGATGCATGTTTGTGGGGTAATACGGGTATAAACCATGGCTATAGGACTTTACATTTTGATATGATTTCCTTACGAAGTAGAAAAGATGCCTATAGGACTTTTACATCTTGTAATGTTTGTCTCACCGTGTTAGAAATCATGCCTATAGGTTTTAAGAGATTCCATAATAGAAACCATGTTTATAAGTCTTAAAATCGCTTTCACAAGTAGATGCCATGCCTATAGGATATAATTTAACCAAGCTTCTGTTATAATAAGTGTTTACATGTTTTTTGTCATAATGCCTGCAAAGTTTCTGAAATCAGTTTTAAACAACTAAATATCATGCCTATAAGGAAAGCCACTAGAAATTCTGCCTGTCGATCTAAACTAGTTTAAATAAATCAATCAAGTCCATGTTCAGTTCATTTCGAAACTGGTTTAATTAATGGTTTATTTTCCCTGAAACGAGTTCTTTTAAAACTGCTTTAATCTATCATTAGACTGCATGCTATAGGGATTAAAAAGTCCATTTAAAAAAGCTACTTTGTTTAACTATGGAAAATGCAGTCATCTATGTGCCGCGTATAAGCAAGCCTATAGGACATTTTCGAATCTTGCAACTCTGAAACCGCTTCCGTGACTTAATGTTCTTCTGGCTTAACAGGCTTTAAAAATCAGTAGGAAACTAACAAGGCATTACTTCTGAGATTATAAAAATAAACTGCTTTCCATTTTTTTATTCATTTAGACATCCTGCCTTGGGATACTGTTTATAAAAAAGGCCCTTATTTGTGTTTAGTCGTGCTATTTACATGCCTTATTTGTGGAGGAAAACTGAGCCTCTTATTTGCTCCTTCCTGTTCCTATTTGCTAAGAGTCCTATGTATTATTGCTTGGCGCTTTAGTATTTTTACCTTTCAAACCTTAGGGCCTGTCTAGAACCACCTATAGGTAGAGGTCCTAAATCCCTTCAAGACCATTAAGAAGGGACGAGTAGCAGCATGCCATAGAGATCACTGACCAACACTTGCTTTAAATGACCACTAAGGGGATGGTAAGGTAGATATGGATATGATGACCAGTGCGCTAATGTCACCCGTAGCCCCTTTCTAAGGAGTGATTACCGGGCATTGTACTGATGTTATCCTACAGGATAACCAACCTAGGGCCCCTCTCTCCCAAATCATCTTTACCTGAAGTCTTTACTTTCCTTTTTACGCACACAACTTGTTTAAATTTTTTTCTTATTATTTGAGTTATACAATGCCCAACATGCTCTACTTGCAACTATTTGCTTCAAATGTTTATTTTGCTAATGAACTAATTCGTAAGTATAAGTTCGGTCGGAACCCACAGTTGTGGACCAAGAGGGGGGCCTAACACCTTCCCCTCGAGGTTATTTCGAGCCCTTATCCTAATCTCTAGTAATGCAAACCAATCTGAGAGTTAATCGCTCTAGGTTCCCTAAAGCACCAAGATCTGTTAGGTGGCGACTCTTCAAATACCCAATTCCTAAAAGGAAATGAGTTATTACCCCCTATGAAATGTCAAAACCCGAACGTTCTCCGCGAGGAGAAAAAAGGGGGCACGACAGCATGGCGATTCTGCTGGGGATAATTTGGTTCTTAGCATAACGAACTTGCTATTATGATAGTCCAAGCATAATTTATCCCGTCTGCATTTATGGCTCTTTATTCTTGGAACTGACTAGTCTCCTTGTTTCCTTTTTCTGTAATCGTCTTTCCATTATTTATATACTGTATTTATTTTTCTTTATGTGCAAATACTTGACTGCATGTTATTAACTGGTGCATAAATCATGCTTCGCATCATATTCCACTTGTGCGTATCAACTCCTATAGCAATGCTTTAATGAGTGGTTGTGCTCTTCCTATTTACTACCTTTAAATCTGGAAGTGCTTATTTGCAGTAAAACTAGTCGATCAGCATCAGTAGATAGTTCCATGCATTCCCCCTCGAGTTGTCCGCTCGAGGGTACCAGTCTAAAACCTCATAGAAACCTTACTCTGGTTAAAATTGTGCATGCATCGTGGTCAAACCTAGTTGGATCAGTTATGTTATCTGCATAATGATCCTTTAAGATGAGCCTTATCCAAAGTCCATCGGGTTTTCCATAATCCCAACGGACACAACCATGTTCTGTGCATTAATTTGGAGAACTAAATATCGATATGTTGATCACAAATGTATAAATAGTCGAGTCTGGTGGGGGTAAGGCCTAACCTTTTTGTTTTGCAAAAAATGCGGAATAAGGTCCCCAAATTAGATATGCTTAGCATACCCTCACTCTTGCTAGATTGGTGGAGGGATCTTCCATCAAGCGACCAAATCAATGAATGAAAGAGAGGGACATCAAGACTAGTAAAAAGCTGGAAGATCTGGAATACAGTCAGATGGAATTGGAAGGAAAAGTGAGGAAGAGAGTCACCGACTGCTAGAACGCTGAGGGAAACTAAGGAGGACATTTGGCAAAGGCATTCTTACTGGTGAACGTACGCGAACTGTAGGATTTGGTCAACGAAAGCATTCAACCTAGGGAAGGTCCTTCTGGGACCAGATCAGCTAGATTTATTTTGCTTTTCCTAAAATGTTATAAGGCCAAATGCAGTAGTGACTCATTTTATTATTATTTTAGTGTCGTTTTGGGATTCGTCTATTATTTACATTATGAAATTAAGCATCTATTGACATTAAAAGTTCTCCAAATCTATTTGTCGCTAGGACTACCTCGGGCACAACGAGGCCCCCAATTTAGGACACGAATTTGCATTCTTGCAATATGTATTTAAATAATGTAACCATTTCAGAATCCTCACTGGCTTGTTACCTTTTGTTTTTGCTTATTTTTTATTATTATTCCCATCCCCTTAGGTTGGTTCAATCATATTGGCCACATCAGCAATCACACTTTCTCCAGAGGCCTTCCACCTCTTCCTCCTCTAAGCAACACAAAAGACAAAGAAAAGGCAAAGATGGACAATTTATGTGGTATCCAAAAGGAGAATATTAAGAATGTAGAAACCTCCGTTAGCCATAGTACTCCGTCCCCAAATGATCTGGTTTTAAGACTGGAGCAAAAGATACCGGAACTGCAAGGAGAACTGGAGCAAGTTCGCAACTTGACAAACTTGTCACTTAACCTGAATGTCCCTGACATCAACCAATATAACACCAAGATCCCAGCACCTCCTCAAAGCATACAAAACCAACACCCACAAATCATCCCGCACTAAATCAATATGCAACTCCACCCTAGAATCCCAGCCCATTACCAGCTCTACCATAACAACACCATGAACCAATTCATTACCCGTCAACAACCACTTACCACACTCCCCAAAATACACCACCACATATTCCTGATCCACAAAACTCTACCAATGACCACCAGTACACCCAAGTTCTTAGCACCCACCAAAGTAACCCCATCTATGTGGAAACTATACCTCATTCCACCCAACCAATCTCCTGCACACCGGAACCCTCAGAGAAGGACTTGCTTATCAAAAACATGGCTGAAGAACTTAAGAAGTTAACTAGCCAAGTTCAAGGTGTTGAGGGAAGCAGAGGAATAGAGGGTTTGAACTATGAGGACCTATGCATATAGCTGAATGTCGAACTACCAGAGGGGCACAAACCTCCAAAGTTCAAAATGTTCGATGGTACAAGTGATCCCAGGGTTCATCTAAGAACTTATGATAAAAAACTTGTCAGGGTAGGGAAAGATGAAAAGATCTGAATGAAGCTCTTTATGAGGAGCCTTATTAGGGATGCTTTGACTTGGTATATCAGCCAAAATTCGAAGAAGTGGTCCAATTAGGTAAGCATGGCGTCAGACTTCATGGACCTGTTTAGGTTCAACACAAAGAATGCACCAGATGTCTTCTACATTCAGAATCTTAAGAATAAACCTACTGAGATGTTTTATGAATATGCTGCTCGTTGGAGGTCAGAAGCGGCCAAGGTCAGGCCATCTTTGGACGAAGAATAGATGAATAAATTCTTTGTCAGGGCATAGGATCCACAATATTAAGAGAGGTTGATGGTCATCGAAAATCACAAATTCTCTGACATCATCAAACTAAGAGAAAGGATTGAACAAGGAATCAAGAGTGAAATGGTAACAATCTTTGAGGCCTTGAAAGCCACGAATAAAGCACTACAGTCAGGTGGCATATCGAAGAAGGGAGATGTTAGGGCAGTAATGTTAGCCCATGGCCCAAAATCCCCAATTGTCTATCAAACACCTCCACCCACATACAAAGAATCACCGCCCACATATCAACCTTCATCTCCTAAATACTCCCAACCAGCCTCTGTCCATCATACCTATAATTCCCAACCATCCAACTTCCAATCATCACCAACTCATCAAAATTATCCAAGACCATGACCCAACTTTGATCGCAACCCACCCAGATAGTATACCATCATTGTTGAGCCCATCGACCAACTATATGAAAGGTTGCAAGCCGCCAGTTATGTCAATCCTGTTCCCCCATCCTAGTGGGTCAATCCGATCAAAACGTGTGCGTACCATTATGGTATAAAGGGCACATAACTGCTGAGTGCCAGACATTGAAGGATAAGATCTAAACGCTGATTGACAACAAGGTCATACAAGCAAAGAAAGCTGCACCTAATATCCTCAACAATCCCCTCCTTGATCATAGAGGTAATAGTATACATATGATAGAGACAAATGAGGAATGGGACCCCGAGGGGTCGATCGAGCTTATTCGAGAAGGCGATGACTCTAAGGTTGCAGTCACACTTACTCATATTATGGTTAAGAATCGGGCACCAGTAGGGGCTGAGGTAACTATATCAGTGTCAATTCGAGGTAGAAGTGGCTCCACCCGTAGCCACCCTCACTCCATTTGAAGTAGAAGTGGTCACACCCTTCATTGTGACAGTATCAACCACACCCCGATCTAACTTAAAGGCAATACCCTGGGACTATATTGCCTAGGCTCGGTGGAAAGTGAAGGCCAAGGTAGAGGAATCTGACGCGGCACAAGGAATGGCTAGAACCGAAAGAGTCTATACACTTGAACACCTAGGAATTTCAAGTAAGGAGGCCACTACTAGGCATCCTATCATTGAAACCGGACCAGATGACCTATGGGGAGAAAGTACAAGCTAAGGAGTACTCTGTTGTTGACCATCTAAACAAAGTCCCTGCTCAGATATCTATCCTATCACTATTTCAGAATTCAGAGACACATGAACACCTTAATGAAAGTGTTCGGCGAGGCTTACGTACTCAATAACATCACCGGTGGAAAAATGGCCAGCATAGTTGGGCAAGTGCTAGAAAGTCATAAGATTATCTTCCACGAAGATGAGCTACCACCCGAGGGACAGAATCATAATCGAGCATTGTATATTATGGTGCAATTTGAAGATATGTTCAT
The DNA here is from genome assembly GCA_026770625.1 of Nicotiana glauca. Taxonomy (NCBI): domain Eukaryota; kingdom Viridiplantae; phylum Streptophyta; class Magnoliopsida; order Solanales; family Solanaceae; genus Nicotiana; species Nicotiana glauca. The sequence continues at coordinate 37,357 of MU717080.1, read as the reverse complement.
TGCCAGGGTCTTGGTCGATAGAGGATCGAGCTTAAACATTTGTCTATTGGACACTCTGAAAAGGTTGGACAAATGTTTCCATGAGGTATGGATAGGAAGCATGAATATGAAGGCTATCAATGAGTCCTAGAGGGCCACGATCGGAAAGATCAACCTTTGCTTGCAGATAGGGCCAACTTAGTTTGACGTTGAATTTCAAGTGCTTGACATACCAACCACCTATAATCTTTTGTTGGGCCGGCCATGGATCCATGCTGCTGGATCCGTGCCTTACATGCTAGATTAAGCCGTGAAGTTTGAATGGAACTGCCAAGAGGTAATCATTCACAGAGATGGTAGTAACCCCATCTACACTAGTCAGACTATCCCGGCCATCGGACATAGAAGAAGGCTAGAAGGGGAAACCTACCATCATATCGAACGGGTCAATATTGTCGAGAAGGACAAGTGGAGTAACAAAATAAAGAGCATACTGGCATGGTCTGGGTATGAACCTAACAAAGGGCTTGGAAAGAACCTCCAAGGTATCACCAAACGAATACAGCTGAAAAATCATGGTGCCACCTTTGGGCTCGGATACCAGTACATATGGCAAGAATAAAGAAATTGGTCACCTCCATGGCACAGACCATATTACCCACTCGAGCAGCTAGTGACACGTCCAAGCTTTTCACCAAGCTAACACAATATGGGGGACCGCAGAAGAAGAAGCACTAGCAGGGTTGAAGAATTTGTTCTTGGAATATGAGGACATGGATTGCACCGCCATAATTGAAGTGGAGGAATAAAGCCTGACTATTCAGACTATGAAGAAGGGTGATGTTGTCAGGAACTGGACCGCCATACCATCTCGAGCCCACCGAGTCCCTGGGTAGCTTGGCATAATTTAATTCTATAAGCCATTATAGACATTTAGGATTTCCCGTAATTTTGTTTTAAGTTTTATTTATTTTCCAAAATAAATGCTCAATTCAATGAGCTATACTTTGTTTGGACAATTTTTCAACTTTTAATAAAACATATTTGCTCTTTATTATTCACTACTATCTTTACATTTTTCATATCTACAACATTATTATTACTTTTCCTGATGAACTAGTAATTGTGACATGTAATGAAGCAACATAATATGAGAATAGTGATTCATAGGAAGAGGATGAGATACCTGAGGAAATTGTCAGGGAGGTTTAAAATTTTGAGAATAAGCCCAAGTCCAATCTGGACGAGATCGAAGCAGTAAATTTGGGAGACGTCGAGACCATCAAGGAGACCCGCATTAGCATTCACTTGTCACCAACAAAGAAGGAGGAATACATTCATTTCCTAAAAGAATATGATGATATTTTTGTGTGGTCATACGATGATATGACTGGTTTGAGCACATCTATAGTGGCTCACAAGTTGCCCACTAATCTCGAATGTTCGCCAGTCAAGCAGAAACTCCGGAAATTCAGACCAGACATGAGCCTAAAAATCAAGGAGGAAGTTACCAAGCATATCAAAGCTAAAGTTCTTAGGGTGGTTGAGTACCCATCCTGGTTAGCTAACATTGTGCCAGTTTCAAAGAAGGATGGGAAGGTCCGAGTATGTGTTGACTACCAGGATCCAAACAGAGCAAGTCCCAAAGACGACCTCCCACTGCCAAATATACACATCTTGACCGATAATTGCACGAAGCATAAGCTCCAATCTTTTGTAGATTGCTTCGCGGCTTATCACTAGATTTGGATGGATGAAGATGATGCAGAGAAGACAACATTTACTACACCATGTGGTGCATATTGTTACAAGATAGTGTCATTTGGTTTGAAGAACGCTGGGTCCACTTACATGAGAGCCATGACAACTATCTTCCATGATATGATACACAAAGAAAAGAGATATATGTGGACGATGTCATTATCAAATCCAAGAGGGCCGCAAATCACATAGCAAACTTGATGAAGTTCTTTGCAGGCTAAGGAGGTACAACTTGAAACTGAACCTCCCAAAATGTGCATTCAGTGTTCTCATAGGAAAACTATTGGGATTCATTGTCAGTCGTTGAGAGATTGAGCTGGATCCATCTAAAGTCAAGGCGATTCAGGAGTTACCGCACCTACGAGCAAAAAGGATGTGATGAGCTTCCTAGGGCATCTCAACTACATCAGCCGCTTTATAGCACAATCCATAGTCATATGTAAGCCCATCTTCAAGATGCTAAAGAAAGATGTTGAAACAAGCTAGACAGAGGATTGTTAGAAAGCCTTTGATAGAATCAATGAATACATGTCCCCATCACCAGTGCTAGTCCCGCCAAAACCGGGACGACCTTTGCTACTCTATCTATTTGTACTAGATGGAGCCTACAGATTTGTTTTGGGACAACATGAGAAGAAAGGAAGGAAGGAGCAAGCCATATACTACCTGAGCAAGAAGTTCACACCTTACGAAGCATGGTACTCTCTGCTTGAACGCACTTGTCATGCTTTGACATGGACAGCTCAGAAACTGAGGCCTTACTTCTGTGCCTACACTACACACCTCATATCCAGGATGGATCCTCTAAAGTACATATTCCAAAATCCCATGCCGACTGGAAAGTTGGCCAAATGGCAGATACTACTATGTGAGTTCGATATCGTCTATGTAACTCAAAATGCGGTCAAAGGATAAGCATTGGTAGATCACCTTACTGAAAATCCAGTGGGAGGAGAATATGAACGTTTGAAAACGTATTTTCCTAACGAAGAACTATCATTTGTAGGAGACGACATTACCAAAGCATATGACGGTTGGAGGATGTTCTTTGACGGAGCCACAAATTTCAAAGGAGTGGGCATTGGAGCAGTTTTGGTATCAGAAATGGGTCAGCATTATCCGGTATCTGCTAAACTCTAATTTCTCTACACCAACAACATGGTGGAATATGAATACTGCATACTAGGGCTTAACATGGCAGTCGACATGAACATTCAGGAGTTGCCGGCAATCGATGATTCAGATTTGCTTTTGCACCAAGTACAAGGAGAGTGGGCCACCAAAAATTCCAAGATATTGCCATATTTGTACCATGTGCAGGAATTGAGAAAGAGGTTTACAAAGGTAGAATTCCAACATGTGCCTAGAATTCAGAATGAGTTTGCCCATGCATTGGCCACTTTGTCATCCATGATACAACATCCAGATAAGAACTACATTGATCCTATTCCGGTGAGGATCCAGAATCAGCCGGCATATTTTGCTCATGTCAAGCAATAAAGGATGTAAAGCCTTGGTTCCATGACATCAAAGAATACTTATCAGAAGGAGAATACCTGGAGCATGCAAATCACACTTGGAAATGCACACTCCGAAGACTGTCAAATCACTTCTTCTACAGCGGAGGGAACCTATACAGAAGAACTCCTGATTTGGGTCTACTAAGATGTGTTGACGCAAAGGAAGATTCTATGCTACTTGAGGATAAGCATGCTGGGACATGTGGTCAACACATGAATGTTTTCCTCTTGGCTAAGAAGATATTCAGGGTAGGTTACTTTTGGATGACCATGGACATGGATTGCATTCAGTATGTCCGCAAATACTTTCAATTTCAAGTGCATGCCGACATGATATAAGCGCCTCCAAATGAGCTCAATGCGACAAGATCACCTTGGACATTTACCACATGGGAAATGTATGTTATTGGTCCAATTGAGCCCACTGCTTTAAACGGACACAAGTCTATTCTGGTCGCCATCGATTACTTCACAAAATGGGTCGAAGCTGCATCTTACAAAGTTGTAACCAAGAAAGTCGTCACAAATTTTGTCAAGGATCTTATCGTCTGTTGATTTAGAGTTCCCAAGTCCATTATTTTTAACAATGCCGCCAACCTCAACAGTGATCTGATGAAAGCTATATGTGAAGCTTTCAAAATCAAGCACAAGAATTCCACAGCCTACGGACTTCAGATGAATGGAGCCATAGAAACCACTAACAAAAACATCAAGAAGATACTAAGGAAAATGGTAGAGAACCACATACAATGGCATGGGAAGTTACCCTTTGCCCTGTTGGGGTATCGCACCACGATTCGCACATCAACTAAGGCAACTCCTTATATGTTAGTTTATGGTACCGAGGTTGTCATCCCAGCCGCGGTGAATATTCCTTCTTTAAAAATCATATAGGAAGATGAACTCAGCGGTGCAAAGTAGATAAGAAGTCGCTACGAACAATTGGCCCTTATCGATGGAAAGAGGATGAATGCAGTATGCCACGACCAACTTTATCTGAACAAGAATGTCTAGAGCTTTTAACAAAAGGATCAAACCAAGACAGTTCGCACCGGGACAGTTGGTATTAAAGAAAATCTTCCCACATCAAGATGAAGCCAAAGGGAAATTCTCTCCCTATTGGCAAGGTCTGTACATGGTCCATAGGGTGCTAACAGGGGGAGCACTTATAATCGCAGAAATGGACGAAGAAATCTGGCCAAAACCGATCAATTTAGACGAAGTCAAAAGATGCTATGCTTAGATTGTTTTACATTTCTTCATCTAATATAATTGTACTACGCTTAACCTGATTCATGTTTAAGATGGGATACACAAGCAGCCTTATGGGTTTATGGGTTCGGTCATATCATAATAAACTTTTCATTTTTTCCAAGATCAAAAACCGGGGTAGAATTTTAAGGAGGACCCTCAAAATTCCGGAGCAAGTCCAGCCAACGCCAACATATGTCAGATAGTCATAAATTAGTCAAAAAACTGGGGCAAAATTTTGTGAAGGATTCTCAAAATTCTGAAGAGGTTCAGCAAGGCCTATTGTCTGCAAACGGCCAAAGATCATCCACCAAACTAGGGCAGAATTTTGAGGAGGACCCTCAATATTCCGATATGAGAGAGTTGCAATGTCTTTGAAACGTGTTACAGTCACTAGTTCATCTAAAATAGCGTGGTATTTCACCATATTTTTTAAATAATAACTCTTTTCTTCAATAATTACATATTTTCAAAAACTCTATTTCCTTTACAGTCAGGTATCACACTGGGGAACTCAAAAGGCTTTCAGAACGAAGCAAAGCAAAGCCAGCCGACAAAAGCACGAACCAACCCCCCCCCCCCCCCAATAAAACCTACAATTTTTCTTTGAACGCAGGCACATCTGACGTAACATTAACATCCATGTAGAAAGATCGCTATCAACCAGGCTATCAGACACCGAATAAATATCTAGCTAAGACATATGCTACCCTTATTAGCCTCTTGCTCTTTATATGGGACTAATCCCTGACCCGCATTTTTGCATGAGGCTACTCCTTGCCTCTGTATTCGCATGAGGCTAATCACTGCCTCCCCATTTGCGTAAGTCTAATCCTTGACTCCATGAGGCTAATACTTGCCTCCCCATTTGCATGAGTCTAATTCTTGACTCCATGAGGCTAATCCTTGCCTCCCCATATGCATGAGTCTAATCCTTGACTCCATATTTGTCGGAGGTTAATCCTTGCCACCCCATTTCCATGAGTCTAATCCTTGACACTATACGGCTAATCATTGCCTCCCCATTTGCACAAGTCTAATACTTGACTCCATGAGGCTAATCCTTGCCTCCAATATTTGCATGAGTCTAAGCCGTGACTCTATATTCGCATGAGGCTGATCTCTGCCTCCTCATTTGCATGAGCCTAATCCTTGACTCCATGAGGCTAATCCTTGCCTCCATATTTGCATGAGTCTAATCCTTGACTCCATATTTGCATGACTCTAATCCTTGACTCCCTGTTTGCGTGAGTTTAATCCTTGACTCCATGAGGCTAATACTTGCCTCCTATTTGCATGAGTCTAATCCCCGCCTCCATACTTGTATGAGTCTAATCCCTGACTACCCATTTGCATGAGTCTAATCCTTGACTCCATGAGGCTAATATCTATCTTCTATTTGCATGCGACTAATCCCTGCCTCCGTACTTGCATGAGACTAATCCTTGCCTTACCGTCTGCATGGAATCAAACCCTATCCCTCCTTGCTTAAATATTGTTCTATTTTTAGTACAATTTGTTTACTTTTTGATCGGGCTAAGCTCTGCGCTCCATTTCACAAGACTATGCTTTGTCTTGTTAAAATAATACTATTGCATATCATGGGATGGAATATCACTGACCTATCCAAAGGCGTCATAATCTAAAGGTATCATCCTCATAGCTAGAAAACACCATTCCATAGCCTGAGGATTTCTCAAACTTGCATATCATTATTCAAAGGCGTCATGATTCGGAGGCACCATCTTCATGGCCCGAGAATATCATTTCGTGGTTGTAAATCCCTCACTAAAAACTTCATGGCCCAGGACATCATGGTCCTAGAACGTCATCTTTTATCGACCAAAGATAACTTTCATAGTCCAAACGGAATTTGCATCATGTTTAAATTTTTTGCAAATACGTGTTTGTACCATCTTTAGTCTGCAGGTAACCAATAAGAAACTGTTATCCTATCGGGAGCGTTCTCACTCCAGTTCCCTCCAACTACCACAAACGGTAACCGCTACCCAGAGCTACTTCGGTATTGCATGTTCATTCTTGCAATAATTTCATCGACATATTCAACAGATGAACCCAGAACTACACGTGGCATAATTTTTGTAAAACCAGAGATACGTAGGCAGTTCGAAAACCAGAGTTCGGCCCTATCTTTCAAACCATCTCGTCTAGTCTAAATTGGCCATCATTTCTTTACCCAAAAACTCTTTCATCCTTCCCGGGTAAAGAGCAGTAACACTTGATACCCAATTGTTTCCTATATTTTTTATATGTACAAATACCTTCAAATAGAATATATATGCATATATAGCATGTACAAGGTTTTTTATAAATTTTTCCATAATTTTAAGGATTTAAATTGATTTATCTCCTTCCCTTTTATTCATAAAATCCTCAATAATTATGCCTAAAATTATTGTTGTGATAATTTAGTCATTTAGCTTTTATATTTATGCCAAACTATGGTTAAAATATTATTGTGCATTTTTATATTGCATTTTGTATTTTTAAAGCTAAATTTTATATAGTTGCAACATTAGCCATATTAATGTATAATTACATTTATATGTGTAGTAGTGATCTCCTATATTTTTGAAATTTTAAATATATATTTTAAATCATTTTGGTACATAAAATTTTTTATTATATATTATAAATTATATGGGAAAAATTGGCTATTTAAAATATAGCTAGATTTGCCTTTCAATTTCAGCCCAATTTAAACCCAATCCCAGCCCAATTTCTAACCAAACTACCCGACCTAGACCCTAAACCCGTCTACATAACCCAAGACCCATCAAATCCTTGTCGTTGATCTAAAAGATCAACGATCCATTTCCGTTCATTCCTTTTTATCCCAAACGACCCCTAACCCTAGCTCATTACTCAGAGACCGTCGCATATGTATTCTCTCATCTCTTCTCCTCTCTCAACAACTCAACCTAACCCTAGCTCCTTCAACCGATGACCTTCTTCTCCGGTCTGCTCCGGTGATCTCCTTTCAACTCCTAAGCCTTCAATGGCCCCTCTAATGATATGCTTTCCTTCTCCAAGGCATTCAAGGGCCATGGGCCACGCCGACTTACATCTAGGGTTTGCTATTTGGTTGTTCTTGGCCCCTCCGGTGTGATTTCAAGCAAAATCACACTGTATTTGTCATGACTTTGGGATTCTAAACAAGTTCATTTACATCTCTTTGGGTTTCTTTTTAAACCCTAATTTCTGCCATTGTCTCCTAGATTTGTACGATTTTAAAATGATTTGAGTCTGTTTCTTTTATGTTTTATGCTACCCTTGGAACCTTTTACAAGAATCATCAATTTCAAAGTGTTTTCACCTTCTTCTAAAAATAGGGTTTTTGGAACTTCTTCTAAAATTTTGTTTAAATCGATTCTTTATGTTTAAACTTTTGTCTCTTGCATATTTTGACTGATTCTAAGATTTTACTGTTCTTTCAACTCACCTATGTTAAAAGCCCTATTTTTTCTAGATTTGCTTTGTTTGGTTCTGTGTGTTAGCATGATTACTCCATTCTTGTTTAAATTTTTGTGATTACCTTGCCTCGAATGTGTTCTTACTGAGCTTTTAGTCTAACTTATACCACCTTTATGTGATTATGTTCATCTTGGTTGTTCAGACTTGCCTCTTTCTATCAATACCGTTTAACATGCATCTTTGCTATGCCTGGTTGCTCTTACTCTATTTATGTGCTGAATATTGAATCTTGACTCCCTCTTGATTGATTCTGGATTCCCTATTTTTTGGTTTGATTGAAAGAACTTCCTTCAGACGTTCAATTTCTACCTCTTCTATTCAAATTAATTGATTCGCTGACCTTGTCTGCTGTGGTACTTTATTCTTATCGACTATTTCCTTAATTTGAGTTTTCTGATCTTAGCCTTAATTGTTTACCCTATACTTACTGAATTCTAATCTTTCCTTATTAGTCATACACTGATTTCTTTCCTTATCTATTACTTATTCTAACCATTTGAAATAATTCTCTTAATTTAAGGGAGTACTTGCCCTGATTTTGCTCTAATTGATTATGAGTTCCATAATTACTATGCTACTATGGCTCTTACCTTATTATTATCTAATTTTGAACTAATATATATACATACTCTCTCATTAACAGAAACAAGAACACTTTGGTTCAAAAGCTCTATCTCTCACACTTAAACTTTCTGCTCTTTCTTTGTGCTATTTGCTCTTATTCCGAGTTAGCCGACTGCAAGCCAAGTCTAACTATTGTGCTCTCCTGCTTCTTCACTTTGTCTTACTGTCCCCGTTACTGGTATGTTCTAGTTTCAATTCATGTTCCAACAACAATACGGTTCTTTCATTGCTTCAATTCATCCTGTTTGTAGTTTGCTTCTACTTATGGTTTTGCTGTGAAACTTGCAGTTAATGAGATTACATAAGTAGCATATTATGAACCCCCTTCCTTACGATCAGTATGAGCATGTTACCCCTATTGTGTAGCCTATTTTGCACTATCTGGTTTATGGTATGAATCCCCACTATGTAGTCTGCACCCTGATTTGTATGATTCTGGGATTGGTCTCAAATCATATGGATCCTACACTGAACTCCCTTAAGCATTGCTGGTTCTGTGACTATATCTGATCATTTGTGTCTGAGCATGTCTGTGCCAATTCCTAAGAACTTTGCATGTTATGTGTAATCATGTGTTCTATGTGTCCCCAATACCCATCACCCTTGTGTGCAGGTTCTTTCCCCATTTTTTGTCCTGTGAATATTGATGATGTGATTTAAGACTCCATGTGTTATTTACTATTGCTTGATCATGTAACTTTCTCTTTTTAAAGTTGTTTTATTGCATGATTCCCTCTTTTACTCCACAAATTATTTCAAACAAGTCTCTTTTAACACTCTTTTCCTACTAAAACCCTTTCAAACTGTGTCAAGCACTCCTACTCTACTCCTAAGTCAATAGGTTCTGCCCCCTCCACTATGTGTACTGCCTTAGGATCCTCTTGAGAACCCTCTGAACTCTAGCATACGGAGGCAGGCCCTTCCACACTACAGTTATTCAATTTGGTTACCAAGTCTAGGTGTAAGCACTGCCCGGGATCCTTAAGATCCTTAGGGATCTTTGATGCACCTGGTCAACATTGTCTATGAAATTTGGGCATTTGAGGCTATTGGTGGCTTTCGAAACCTGGTCCTAATTGAAGGCTCCCTATAGAATAACTTCTTATTTTCTTATTTACTTATGTAATTCATTCATATGATCTGTAATAATTTATAAATGAATATAGGGGTAATTAGTGAAAAGAGGAGGATATTTGAATGTTTGTAGGGAAATATGGATAGAAACCATGCCTATAGGACATTACATTTTGATATGATTGCCTTGCCAAGTAGAAAACATGCCCATAAGACTTTTACATCTTGTCATATTTATCTCACCATAAATCATGCCTATAGGTTTCAAGTGATTCCGTAATAGAAACCATATTTATAAGTCTTAAAATCAATTTTACAAGTAGATACCATGCCTATAGGATATAATTTAACCCAGATTCTATTATAATAAGTTTTTACATATTTTTTGTCATCATGCGTGCAAAGTTTCTGAAGTCAGTGTTAAACAACTAGATATCATGCCTCTAAGGAATGCCACCAGAAATTCTGCCTGTCGATTTAACTAGTTTAAATAAATCAATCCAATCTATGTTCAGCTTATTTCAAAACTGGTTTAATTTATGGTTTATTTTACCTGAAACGATTTCTTTCAAAACTACTTTAATCTATCATTAGACAGCATGCCTATAGGGATTAAAAAGTCTGTTTTAAAAACTTACCTTGTTTAACTATGGAAAATGTAGTCATCTATGTGCCGCATATAGGCAAGCCTATAGGACATTTTCGAATCTTGCAACTCTGAAAACGCTTCTGTGACTTAATGTTCTTCTGGTTTAATAGGATTTAAAAATTAGTAGGCAACTAACACGGCATTACTTCTGAGCTTATAAAAATAAACTGCTTTTCTTATGTATATTTATTTAAACATCCTACCTTAGGATACTATTTAACAAAAAGACCCTTATTTGTGTTTGAGTCATGTTGTTTACACGCCTTATTTGTGGAGGGAAACTAAGCCTTTATTTGCTCCTTCCTATTCTTGTTTGCTAAGAGTCATATGTGTTATTACTTGTCCCTTAGTATTTTTACCTTTTAAACCTTAGGGGTCTATCTAGAACCACCTATAAGTAGAGGTCCTAAATCCCTCCAGGACCATTAAGAAGGGATGGGTAGCAGTGCGCTATAGAGATCACTGACCAACACTCACTTTGAATGACCATTAAGGGGATGGGGATGAGAATGATAGATATGGATATGATGACCGGTGAACTAATGCCACCGATAGCCCCTTTATAAAGAGTGATTACTGGGCATTTTACTGATGTGATCCTATAGGCTAACCAACCTAGGACCCCTCTCTCCCAAATAATCTTTACTTGAAGTCTTTACTTTCCTTTTCACGCGCACAACTTGTTTAAATTTTTGTCTTATTATTTAAGTTACACAATGCCCAACATGCTCTACTTGTAACTATTTTGCTTCAATTGTTTATTTTGTTAATGGACTAATTCGTAAGTATAGGTTCAACTAAGACCCATAGTTGTGGACCAAGAGGGGTGCCTAACACCTTCCCCTCGAGGTTATTTCGAGCCCTTATCCTAATCTCTACTAATGCAAACCAATCTAAGAGTTAATCACTCTGGGTTCCCTAACGCACCATAAGCCGTTAGGTGGTGACTCTTCAAATACCTAATTCCCAAAAGAAAATGAGTTATTACCCCCATGAAATGTCGAAACCCGGACATTCTCTGCGAGGAGGAAAAAGGGTGCGCGACATGCCCCAGTCGAGCTTCTTCGCAATTGCGAAGCTCTTCTCGCAAATGCAAGGTTCGCATTTGCGAGACCTACAGCTAATTCTAAGTAACACCAAAAATCTGATATGTTTTTCACCCCTTTCAAATATCTGAAACTCACCCGAGCCCTCGGGGCTCCACATCAATCACACTAATGAGTCTAGAAACATCATACAAACTTGTTCATATGATTGAAACACAAAAATAACATCAAAACCCACGAATTACATGCCAAAATGCATGAATTTACTCGTGAACTCCAAAAACTTCTAAAACACTTCCGCGCATCTGATTCCTAACAAATCAACTCGGAATGTCGCCAAACTTTGCATGTAACTGCAAGTCTTAAATGATATTATGCCGTACTCCCACTTTCGAAACTGGAATTTGTACCCGATATCAAAAGTCCACCCTCGGTCAAACCTTCTAAAAACTTCAACTTTCTAACTTTTGTCAAAAGACTCCAAAATGACCTACGAACTTTCGAATCCACTTCCAGATGTGCTCCTAAGTCTAGAATCAACATACGGAGCTATTCCCAGGCTCAGAATCCCAAACAGTCGTCAAGAATGTAAGAATCCATCTCAACCCAAACTTATGGAATTTAATCAAAATGCCAACTTTCACTATTAGGCATCAAAACGCTCCCGGGTCATCCAAAACCTGCTCAAAACATACGCCCAAGTCCGAAATTATCATGCAAACCTATTAGAACCGTCCCAATTCCGAGGTGGTTTACTCAAAATGTGGACCGAAGTCAAACTTGGCCTTTTAAGCCAACCTTAAGGAACCAAGTGTTCCTATTTCAATCCAAACTCTTCTAAATCCCGAACCAACCTTCCCCACAAGTCCTAAATCAGTAAAAGAAAGTACGGGAAGTCTTATTTAGGGGAACGGGGTTCTAAACAACAAAACAACCGATTGGGTCGTTACATGTCCCTTACTCTGTTCCTCTTGATATGTTCAAGTCCTCTTTTTGAGTCCGTTTGGTTAGAACAAGTGAGAAATTACTTCAAAATTTGCTATCATGTTTCCAATTGTAGAAAGGGGAATCTGGCTAGTACATCAAAGCGACATAAGTCAGGAAAGAGCAGTATGTGCACTGAGTTGATAACAATTGACATGCTTTAGGATTCATGTGTAATGGAAAGGTTCAGAATTTCAATTCATGAGCAAAATGCAACAAATAGAGGGTATTGGGCTTGAATGGATCGGAGGTATTTTTTGTGATAAGGGATGGCAGAAAATGGTTGGTCAATAATAGCCAAGGTCTTCCAAGTTAAAATCAAAGTTATCATGGCAAGTGTAGATGCAGTCACCTTAAAGACCAAGTCCACAAACCAACCACCATGTTTTATATTCACAAGTTCTCTTTGTTTGAAACATGGATAAAGGCTATTCCCAAATCAAAGCTTAGAAGCTTAAATTTTTCTGGTGTCGTACCTTAATTTTATCAACAAAAAGGGTTTAAGAAGGTTTTTACCTCTTAGACATTCCCCTAGTTTAGAAGAACCATACCTCCAAGGCATACCCTAGTTGAGAGGAGTCTTCAGTTTTCCTTGAGTTTAGGGGTCCTGCCTGAAAAATAGGGCCAGCTTTTAATTCTCTTAAGTTGTTAGTCTTTAGTTTTCCTTAAGTTCAAGGGTCTCGCCTGGAAAATAAGTCAGATTTTAATTCTATTAAGTTGTTAGTCTTTAGTTTTCATTGAGTTCAGGAGTCTCGTTCTAGGACGAACGTTTATTTAAGAGGTGGAGAATGTAACGACCCGACTGGTCATTTTGCTTTCTAGAATCCTGTTCCCCAAAATAAGACTCCTCGTAGTTGCTTTTATTGATTTATAATTTTTGGAGATGGTTAGTTCGGGATTTGGAAGAGTTTGGGTTGAAATCGAAATACTTGGTTCCTTAAGGTTGTCCTGAAAGGCGAAGTTTGACTTCGGTCAACATTTTGAGTAAATGACCTCAGAATTGAAATTTGACGGTTCCAACATATTTGTATGATGATTTCGTACTTGGGCGTATGTTTTGGATGACCCGTGCACATTTTGACGCATAATAGTGGAAGTTGGTTCTTGAAGGTTTTTGGAAAGTCTTTAAATTCGGTTTAGAAAGGGTTTTGATGATATCAAGGTCTAAATAGGGATTCGAGACTGGAATAGTTCTGTAATGGCATTTAATGCTTGCACACAAAATTTGGTGTCAATCCGAGTAGCATAACTGTGTTTCGCCACATTGGAAGTAAATTTAAGAACTTGAAGTTCATAATTTGCATCAAGTGGCTTTAGGGTGTGATACCTAGTTTTAATGTTGTTTCTGACGTTCCGAGGGTTAGAGCGAGTCCGTTTTATCCTTAAAAACTTGTGGGTGTGTTCAAGCGGGGCCCCGAGGGCCCTGACAGCAATCGGACGAGGCTCAGACCAAGTAAAAAATTTTGGGCAAGAGCTGAAAGAGCAGCTTCTATCATAACTGCTGTAAGGCCCCGAAAATTTTCGCTAAGTAATTTAGGATTTTGTTGTGTCGCGTAGGCTTATTATAATATTTTTATGTGCTATTAATATGTTTTAAATCCATTGAATTTGGTAAATATGTGTATAAGTCTTATGGCAAGTAATTTGGAGTCCAAGGAAAAGCCTATGTCTAAGAAAAATTTGAAAAGTCCATAATAGTCTAAAATTCCCAATGATCTTGCACTACTCCATAATTTGAACAAGCATATCTAAATATATATAAGGTTTTAGGTGATTGATATCCTATCAAATGAAATTTCTTTGAGTCTAGTTTCCAACGCTTCAAACCGTTCGTCATTTGCACATTCCTACACAACGTTATGATCAAATTACCAAAAGATGGAAAAAATGCGATTCTACGTGAAATCTGCGATCGCAGATTTAACTCTGCGAACCGGAGATCCATTCTAGGATTGTAGAATGGTCGCAGAATGAGGCAGAACAACCCAATCCAGGGCAACGAGTTCTGCGACGAATCTGCGGCCCGCATACCCATTCTGCGGTCCGTTTTGCGATCGCATAGTTGACATCGAAAGGTTAATTTTCTAATTTTTATAACCCGACCCCATTTTGATATATAGCCTTTGGGGCTTCATTTGGGGTCATTTTCTACTGATTTTAGAGAGAGGTGAGAGCATTTTAGAGAGAGAAGGAGGAACCCAACATTTAAATCATCCAAATCTTGCATCAATCTTCAAGAATCAAAGAACCCAATCACAAGTTCTTCATCTAAGAGGTAAGATTCTATACCCTAGGTTTTAATTTCGAGTTCGGAGTATTAGATGGGGTATTGAGGTATGATTATTGGGTGTAATACTATTATGTATACATGCATGTACAACTTAGATTTATGGAAAGATTGTTTAACATAAATAAGTAAAGATTAGGTTAGGGAATGAAGAAAATCTTGAAAAGGGGATTTGAAATCAAGAAGCCTAGCTAGTATTTGATAAAATGCTCAAATGAGCTAGATTATGAATATCTTCCTAATTTGTGTTCAATTTTGCTATGTCTCAAAATAGATTGAAGTTGCTAGAATTTCCGGAATATCGTAGTAATTAAAATAAAGCTCAAGAAAGGTATGTATGGCTAAAGCCCCCTTTTATTAGAAATTGAGCTTCATTGTCATTTATGAAAGTATGGTAAGAGTTGAATTGGTTAGTGTATTGATTGTTATTACGCATTAATTGATTTGCAATTATCTATACATATTCGTGAAGGATGTTCCTCAATGTGAATAATGTACCATTCTTGATAATTAGAGAAGGATGAAAAAGTGTAGTAATGTGTCGAAATACCTGCGCTATAAGCCAACATCGAAACAAAGAATTATTCATGCTAGTTATGTGCTCACTTACCTGTGATTGCAACTTGGATTATTTTGTGGTATGTGTGTCTATGATCACAACTTGTTAAACGAATATTGAAAAGAGAAACGATGTGATAACGGTGGCCTTGGCTGCCAAGGAATTGATATGATATGTGTGAAATAAAGATTCAGAGGTGTTGACTAATGAGACTGGAGTAATGCCTCCAATGAGGTAACCTAGCCCATCGGGTCGTGAACAGACACCATGCCGCACACATGGTGGTAATGTGCTGATATTGAATTTCGGATAAGGGAAATGAAATATTGATTGAGAGTAATGCCTCCAATGAGGTGACTTAGCCGGTCGGGCCGTGACGGGACTCCGCTCTAGATAGCGGTCGTATTGAGAATAGTGGTGAACATGTGATAGAAATGCCCTAATCTATGTTTTGGAAATTGTATGAAAGATTATATGAATTGCATATTTGATTTACCCATGTTATTTACTTGTACCTGTTTGATAGTTCTTTCTAGCAAAATGGTGTTTAGTTATACATACTAGTACAATTCAAATGTACTGACGCCCTTTTTGCCGAGGACGCTATATTCGTGTTATGATTGTAGGTGGTTCTATAGCAGGCACTCCAGTCCACCGGTAGTAGTGCCTACTCAACTTTCCGTCAGCTGTATTGGTGAGCCACTTTCCCCTCGGGGCCCTGCGTGGCTTATGCCGCTGTTCTTCCCGGAGTCTTATTTTTTTTGTATTTGTGTAATGTATAGTCGGAGCCTTATTGCCGGCATTTCTATATTATTCTTCAGTTATATTTAGAGGCTCTGTAGACAGGTTGTGGGTTGTGTTGGGTATTGGAATTAAGATTGAAATATTGAATTAAGATGGAATTGTTAATAAAATACTTACTAAGTATTTTTAATGGAGTCCATCTCTTATTTTAATTATGAGTTGGGTTGGGTAGTATGTATGAGACCTGCCAGGCTTGCTCAGTCGGGTTTACTCGGTTGAGCACCGGTCGCACTCCTCGAATTTCGGGGCATGACAAACTTGGTATCAGAGCCTAAGGTTTTAAAGTGTCCTAGGATGTCTCGGAGCCGTATCTAGTAGAGTCCTTCTTATCGGTGTGTTGTCGACCATATCTATAAGTTGGAAGCTATTCAGACATTTAGGAATTTCACCCTTCTTTGATACTCCAATCGTGCAATAGAGCTCAAGTTAGGGAGCTAATTTCCTCTCTAAGTCTTATTCTCAAGATCCGTAACCTTGATGCCATAATCCCCAAATTTGAAGCATATAGGGAGAGATTGATCCCACCATTGAGTTCGAATGGATTGCCCAAGGACTTGTTAGGAGAATGTATTGAGATATGGATTGATTGGTAAAACATATCGCTAAGAAGGGAGTGTCATTGTCCCTATTGATGTCTCTGCACCATCAGATCATGTGGTATATCAGCATGTTACCTACATACGCTAGAGATGTGGAGTTGAGGAGTATTGATTAAGCTATTTCCCTACCAACCTAACGTTGTTAAGTGAGTCAAATCAGAATTTTTACTTATTGTATATGCACATCCATATTGAAGAGTTCTCATAAATGTAGTCTTAATAAGGTGTTGAATAACAAAACATTGCATGAATCGACTCTTTTGAACGAGATGCACTATTTGTTAATCTACTCCCTTATGAATTCTTTTATTTACATTCTTGTGAAATTAAGTCCTATAATTATGCCCTTGAATTGAGTTATAACTCCAGGATTGATATTTCCCACTTGCTTTTCCTAAATTCTCACCAAGGTACTATATCCGATGAAATTCCAACAGAATCTTTTTATTTTATTGGACAAAATCTACTCTCTTGTGCCTCTACACGCACCATCGTAAAATTTACCTATGTGATGCCAAGTTCCATGCGAAGCATCCCAGCATTGCGATCCTTCTCGAGTCACCCTTTTTCTCAGTTGTGTATATGGCTTATATGATTTGAACAGTCAATCTACTCTCTTGCGAATACCAACATGGAAGCTTCTCACTACCTAGTAACATAAGAGCGTACCTTAACACCTCTCATGAGTGCATGTCAATCGAAATGGTCACCGTGTGCATGAATATAAAGTCTCTCTGAAAAATTGAGATCATCACGTCTACGTCATAGGAAGATCATGTGTCGCCATAACTTTCATGTCCACTTGGGACATCCCGCAGTAGGTAGCTCACCTTGTCCTGGTATTGTGGTTGCTCGTGACATGGTCGTGTATTGCAGTTGTGAGCTAATAAAGCAGAAGCGTGTCCAACTTATAACAAATGTTATCTCCTTTTTACACATCCATAACATGTGTTAATTGTGTTCTTTAGTTAGTGAATTCATTGTGCTAGTTTTCCCACACTTGTTCGATAACCATGAGAGAATATATCCTTCTATGAGTCATTGTAACACTTTTTGTCTCGTAAGGACCCTTGCTATGCTCTCCGTCAAGACCAAGCACACCTTTGGGGGTCATTATAGCACAACGCCAGTTTCTCATGTTTTTCTATCTTTCATTAGCATCTGGGTAGTTCCCTAGTTAAAATCTACGAAGAAATCATTAAGAACATCAGCAAACCCTCCATGATTATTCCATACTATCTCATTGGGTTCCCATATCACTTCAAGTTCATCAAGGGTTGATAGCATGTCGAAATTGCTGAGATCGAATGATCTCCTCTCGATAATGGATTATTTACACATGTGCTAGTCCAACGATCTGCTTATCAGTCTAACTCTTGCCTATAGGTTTTGGGTTGACCAAGGAGAAATACACCTAGTAACACATTTATATGTAAAAGCCTTTCTCTCGGTCATGCCTTATAACATCTCCCAATATGGCTCATAATAGCTGGTTGTATAGAAGTGTGTTGTAGTGCTTCATTATGAAGTAGAGTTGCTAAATATAATTGGATTTTTGAATTTTGGAGCTATACATCACGTGACTACATAGAGAGACCTTCTTTCAAAAAAAAAATGTAGCTTCTTATAATCGCTTTATATTACCACTGTTCCTAGTGGATATAATGTAAAGGTTGCTTCCATAAGGCTCTTTCCCTTTCTTTTCATTTGTCTTGCATCGTGTGCTGTTTACCCGTAATCTTTGATGCGATATTATCTCGATGTCTCGACTAGTTATCCAACGATATGATCTGATTTAATTAACCTTACTTTTTTGTACCCTACAAGTGCCCTGAGAGCGGGTAAATTTCCCCTTTTCTACAGATTTCTAATGTCTTCAACTCTGTTTAAGCTTGTCGATTCCAAGTGGTGCTCTTAGTTGTGCTGCCTTACCATCTATTTTCATATGATAACTCTCATTGTAAAAACTCATTTTGTGTTTCATGGAATCAAAAGAGAAAGTCTTATATCATCAAGGGTGGGGACATATTCCTTTTGTTAGAATAAATAAATAATGTTGGTACTCCTTGTAGGTGCTCTTTTAATGATCATTTACCTGCTCTGCTTGTTCCTGTGACTAGATAACCTAGGTTGCTTATTCCTGATAAATGCATTACGACGGCTCATCCTTTTAAACTTATCCATGTGGGCACTTTGGGGCCTTGTTCTATACCAACTCGTAATGGTTTTAAGTACCTTGTCGTCATTGTTATTGATTTTCTAGAACTACGAGGGCTTGTCTCATGGGATTCAAAAGTAATGATTTTCCTTAAAGTTCAAGATTAAATTTCCATGATTTCAAGCCAAAGTGTATGCATTTTTCCAAAGTCTTAAATCGGTCGGATTGGTTGGGTTACGTGGCTTTCTTCTCACTCGACTTCTAGAATAATTTGACTATATCAGTTTCATGTGAGGATAGTTTTGCTACCCTTGGTATTACACCTCCTTGGGAGGATAGGAGTGTCATTTGTCATTCTCCCAAGAGCATCATGTTAACTATTAGAACGCCTCTAACCAGTGCATGATTTCATCCCAACATTTAGATGTCCGAGCTATGTGGTTTTACTTGAGAAAAGGATAAGATTAGATTCCTTCAGATTTTTGCACATATCATGAGCATATCGATTTGAAAGACAAGTTTGGTCGTATCTTTAGTTCCCTTGTATACGATCAATTATCAGGAAGGATTAAGCTGTCTGAAATATGATAATCTCATAAGTGTTCAACTTCTTTTCATCATCAGGGGCTTGTGGCATAGGTTTCGTGTGTCAAGTAATGTTAAGAGTGTAATTCAACTGCATGTATTTTGAAACCCGTATCACATTCAAGGTGCCAGAGTATTCTTATTCTTGATAAATGGATTTCCCTACACTCTAGAAAATGAGTGGTTCACGTACTTGAGTATTCCTCCTTAGTGGTTACTATTGCCAATGTACGAGTTACCCCTATGACTTATTTGTCTAATAATTGATGTCCTCACAATAATTAACCACGTCAGTGTTGTTAGTAGTAACCTTCATGTGTCTCTTAGCATATAACCTCATGAAATGCTCTGCTTAGCACATTAATGTGTTCCTGAATAACTCCAGCCGGATCATGAACTCTGTTGTTCCTCACTGTATTAGATCCATTGGGTATTGTAAGTCCAGACGAGTCAAAGATGAAGCTTCACAGTGTGATCGTATATATATTGGATAGGAAATTTTATGATCAGTTTATGATAGCACATCTTAGAGAAATTGTTGAAGTCATCAAAGGTTTAGTGTGAGTGTTCGCCTAGAGATTTAGAGTTGGAGGATGAGCAGGCTATTATCCATATTTTCCCCTCAAGATGTTATGTGAGTTGATAATAAAGGTAACATAAGTGTATTACACATTAGGTTGCTCTAGGAGTATGATGTTCCCCGTAACTATTCCTCATGTACTTTGTGTTTCCATATGTTTATGTCTAAGAAGGTAGTGATAAAAAAGGGGTATGAAATGATTTGATTGAACTGTATGATCATAAATAATATCCTATGTGATGCACTACTAGCAAGAAACATCGCGGCTTGACTTCATATGGATTGTTGATTGAAAGGAAATTATATCCTTGTTGATGAACACCTTTGTGATTACATAAATGGCTGGTAAGGACTATTATAAACACATGATTGTTTGGTTACTATGAAATGACATTCTTGATGGTATGATGCCATGTGATGGAATTGTGGGTTGTTGTTGTTACCATGAATTGCAATATCCGGTGGAATGTAAATTGTACAATGGAAATTATTAAAGGTAAAGTCAATGGATAATTAACTCATGTGATGTGTGTATCTGTCATCCTTGTTATGTATGTTTGGGAGTTGATATTATTTCCGAGAATGTGTCATGATAGAGCTTGTAAGTTAAGAAGGTCATCTGGAAGGCTGAAAGTGTCGTAAAAGGAAAATATTTTTTGCTTGATTGAATATCAATTATTTTTTACTTGAAAGGTACCATATAGGTGTTTTGATCTAAAACTGTGCAGTCCATGTTCTGGTATCCTTATGATAATGTAGTGCTTGTAATACTGGGATTAGGATTGTTGATATATACATTGTGGTGCTCTGTCTAGTTGTGGATGTATTGTTAAGACGATTTTGGTAATTCTCTGGCAGGTGGATAGGCCTAGTTACAAAGGAAACTCTGCCGAAATTTTTGAAAAATTTAGGAGTTAGTCAAAATTTATGGTCTTGAGGTAGGAGAGAAAAGAGATTTATTATATTAAGCGTTTAAGTCGGAATCCCTCATTCGAGGACGAATGATCCTAGGGGGGGGGGGAGAATGTAAGGCCCCGAAAATTTTCGCTAAGTAATTTAGGATATTATGGTGTCGCATAGTATTATTATAATATTTATATGTGATATTAATATGGTTTAAATCCATTGAATTGGTAAATATGTGTATAAGTCTTATGGTAAGTAATTTGGGGTCCAAGAAAAGGCCTAAGTCTAAGAAAAATTTGAAAAGTCCATAATAGGCTAAAATTCCCAATGATCTTGCACTACTTCATACTTTGAACGAGCATATCTAAATATATATAAGGTTTTAAGTGATGGATAACCTATCAAATGAAAGCTCTTCGAGTCTAGTTTCCAACGCTTCAAACCGTTCATCATTGGACATTCCTACACAAAGTTATGATCAAATTACCAAAAGATGGAAAGATTCTGCGTGAAATCTACGATCGCAGATTTAACTCTGTAGACCGCAGATTCATTCTGCGATCGCAGAATGGTCGCAGAATGAGGCAGAACAGCCAAGTTCTGGGCAACGAGTTCTGCGACGAATCTGCAGCCCGCATACCCATTCTGCGGTAGCATACTTGACATCGGAGGGTTAATTTTCTAATTTTTATAACCCGACCCCATTTTGATATATAGCCTTTGGGGCTTCATTTGGGGTCATTTTCTACTGATTTTAGAGAGAGGTGAGAGCATTTTAGAGAGAGAAGGAGGAACCCAACATTTAAATCATCCAAATCTTGCATCAATCTTCAAGAATCAAAGAACCCAATCACAAGTTCTTCATCTAAGAGGTAAGATTCTATACCCTAGGTTTTAATTTCGTGTTTGGAGTATTAGATGGGGTATTGAGGTATGATTATTGGGTGTAATACTATTATGTATACATGCATGTACAACTTAGGTTTATGGGAAGATTGTTTAACATAAATCAGTAAAGATTGGGTTAGGGAATGAAGAAAATCTTGAAAAGGGGATTTGAAATCATGATGCCCAGCTAGTATTTTATAAAATGCTCAAATGAGCTAGATTATGAATATCTTTCTAATTTGTGTTCAATTTTGCTATGTCTCAAAATAGATTGAAGTTGCTAGAATTTCTGGAATATCGTGGTAATAAATGGAAAGCTCAAAAAAGGTATGTATGGCTAAAACCCCCTTTTATTAGAAATTAACTCCGTTGTCATTTATGAAAGTATGGTAAGAGTTTAATTGGTTAGTGTATTGATTGTTATTACGCATTAATTGATTTGCAATAATCTATACATATTTGTGAAGGATGTGCCTCAATGTAAATAACGTACCATTCTTGATAATTAGAGAAGGATGAAAAAGTAAAGTTATGTGTCGAAATACTTGGGCTATAAGCCAACATCGAAACAAAGAATTACTCATGCTAGCTATGTGCTCACTTACCTGTGATTGCAACTTGAATTATTTTGTGGTATGTGTGTCTATGATCACAACTTGTTAAATGAATATTGAAAAGAGAAACGATGTGATAATGTTGGCCTTGGGTGCCAAGGAATTGATATGATATGTGTGAAATAAAGATTCAGAGGTGTTGACTAATGAGACTGGAGTAATGACTCCAATGAGGTGACCTAGCCGATCGGGTCGTGTTCGGACACCATGCCGCACACATGGTGGTAATGTGCTGATATTGAATTTCGGATGAGGGAAATGGAATATTGATTGAGAGTAATGCCTCTAATGAGGAGACTTAGCCGGTCGGGTCGTGACCGGACTCCGCTCTATATAGCGGTGGTATTGAGAATAGTGGTGAACATGAGACAGAAATGCCCTAATCTATGTTTTGGAAATTGTATGAAAGATTATATGAATTGCATCTTTGATTTACCCATGTTATTTACTTGTACCTGTTTGATAGTTCCTTCTAGTAAAATGGTGTTTAGTTATACATACCAATACAATTCAAATATACTGACGTCCCTTTTGCCGGGGACGCTACATTCGTGTTATGATTATAGGTGGTTCTATAGCAGGTACTCCAGTCAACCGGTAGTAGCGCCTACTCCACTTTTCGTCAGCTGTATTGGTGCGCCCCTTTCCCCTCGGGGCCCTGCGTGGCCCTGCGTGGCTTATGCCGCTGTTCTTCCCGGAGTCTTATTTTTTTTGTATTTGTGTAAGGTATAGTCGGAGCCTTGTTGTCGGCATTTCCGTATTATTCTTCAGTTATATTTAGAGGCTCCGTACACAGGTTATGGGTTGTTTTGGGTATTGGAATTAAGATTGAAATATTGATATTTGGTAACGATTTACAAAACTTGTAATATTTTGATATTTATGATTTAAGCTGCTAATGGAAATGAAATGGAATTGTTAATAAAATACTTACTAAGTATTTTTAATGGAGCCCATCTCTTATTTTAATTATGAGTTGGGTTGGGTAGTATGTGTGAGACCTGCCAGGCTTGTTCAGTCGGGTTTACTCGGTGGTGTGCTGGTCGCGCTCCTCGAATTTTGTGGCGTGACAACTGCACCTGCTGTTGGTCAGCCACAGATGGGAGCTCGTAGGTGCAGGACTTGACTCGTAGATACGGACAAGTGTGGCCAGCCCAGGTACCACAGAAGCGCCCCTCCCTTCGCAGAAATGGTTCGCCTTCCGTAGAAGCGGCCCAACTGGCCTAGTGAAGTTCCGCAGAAGTGGACCATTATCTGGAGATGCGGTGAGTGCAGGTGCAGCCCAGGATCGCAGATGCAGAAATCGCTGAAGGCAGTAGCCTTCATTTTATATGGGGCTTAGACGTTTTGGCTCATTTCACACCATTGGTAGGCGATTTTTGAGCTTCTTAAGAGAGGTTTTTCACCAAGATTTTTTGGAGGTAAGCTCAAGTATGTGTAACTTTCCCGAATGACTCTCTCATTTAAAAACAACTTCAAGAATGTGCAAGTGAATTTCAAAAATAATTAAGTGACAAGAATAAGCCTCAAGAAGTGACTCAAAAGTACTAGTCCACTACATATGCTCAAGTTATACCATTTCACTAATCCTTCCTAATTCATGTGCCTTCACAAGTAAGAAAGTCCCAAAATTACTATGTTTACAATACAACATAAGGAACAAATTTTGCAAAAACACTCACTCTCACAAAGAACTTCAAGTGTTACAGCATCTCATACCATAAGATTGCCCTTATTTTAATTCATCACCTATTCAAGAATGTTCGGTTAGAGGTCCTATAAGGACTTTTTAAGCTTGTAATGTAGGTTTAGGGAAAGATCGGATAAGCATTTGGATACAAGTGACTTCACCCTCCTTGAACACTACTCACATTTTTCATTCTTTTGCACTTTGTTTCTTTTCAAACCACATAGCCTCATTGGCATCTAGTTCCCAATGTAGAACCACCTTAAATACCTCTCTAATTTTCTTCAAGGCTCCATAATTTATATGCATACAAATATTTCTCTCTTTTTTTAATATACATATTTTTCTTTTTGGAGCTTGAATAATTTAATACAAACACTTTGAGGTCTATGGTTCATGCCATTTACCCTCGGCAGTGCAATTCACTTTTATGTTGGATCGGGCCGAATTCCCTTGGTGGTAATTATGTGTGGCAATAGAATGAGTACTCTTTGTAGTTGTATGTTTCATTACCTGATATGCCACTTGTTTTAAATAAAGAAAGTGTCTTGGCTTCTTAAATATGATGGAGGAAATTCATCAGTTGTTCTTCTTGTTTGAGCTTGACTGTTATCTGCATATATTATTCTTTAAGAATTGGAACTTCACATTATTATATTGGTTGCCCTAGTAAGTGTCGGATTCGGCCCCTCGTCACTACTTCTGCGAGGTTAGGCGAGATTAAGGTGGCATGTGGGCCGATTAGTACTGGGCCCAGCCCAGGACCACAAGCCCATATGGGTAGTGGGCCTAAATAGCCCTAACCGTTTGGGAAGGGGACCGGGGGAGGTGGGCTCCGGTAGTGGGCTCGTCTTGTGCTTCAAGCCCGTGAGACCGGGACCGGCTTGGAAGTGGGCCGATTCAACCAGTCCTAAATGGTCCTAAACAGGCCCAATGGCTCTAAATTTTTTATTAAAAAAATCTGACCGTTAGAGCTTTAAAATCCAGTCGTTATATCTGCCAAAATAGCCGTTGGCTATTTATAAAATAGCCATTTAACCTCCCCCTCCCAATTTTGTTTTAACCCCAAACTTTTTATAATTATACTTTTTCCCTATTTCAACTATAAATACCTCCTTATTGTTTCATATTTCTCACAAAATCATCAATCTCTCTCTTATTTTCTTCTATAATTGCTTACTTTATCGTTGCAATTTGTGTGAAAAATTGTGAAGTTGGTGAATGCAAGTATTCAAGTCTTTAACGATAATTAATTTTCAACAAGTTGTTCGTCAATTCGGTAAACTCGTTCCAACTCTTAAGTTTTAATATTATAGTTTTTTATTTTGTGTTATTTACTTTGTATTGTTTGATTAATTAAGATAGATTTTCCGTTAAAAAAATATCTAGTGAAAATAAGGGAAAATCCAAGAGTGGTGAATCTTGTGGTCAATCTATTCCTCCTCCAATTCCCCGGGCTCGCCTACCCAAACCTCATACCCGTCCTCTACCTGCTCCTTTTTTTTATAGTGATAATACTTTATTACAATTTATTGAGAGTCAATATTTGCATAATGTTGGAGGTGGTGGACAATTAAACCATGAATATATGAATGCTCTTTATGATAATGAACTTATTGATGAAAATGATGATGAAACAATAGATTTTGATGAAATGCATCCAGATGACGATACACCCACTAGTCCTATTATTGAAGTTAACACAACTAATAATAATCCAGATGACTCCCCGTCTGACCCTCCTATTACTGCCCCTACTTTTTCTAGAAAACCTTCTAAACGAAGCGAAACATCTCTTGTTTGGCCATTTTTTACTCAACTAAGAGAAAAAAAATAGGGCTAAGTATAAAACTTGTGGCAAAGAGTTAGCTTTTAATTATGTTGGAGGTTTGCAGGAACGGGTACTTTGAGGAGACACAAAATGCTACACCCTCAGGATAAAGTTAAATATCTTCGTATGAAAGCTTTGGTCGAGGGGACAAGTATACTAGTCTGGCTGACCTTAGTACCAGGTCAAATCAATTTCAATTGGGACTTAACAGTGTTACCGGTGGTATTTTATATTATGATCCAAGAAAAGATCTGGAAGAATTGGCAAAAATGGTTACTGTTATGTGATTACCCTATAGTTTTTCTTCTAACCCTCACTGTGTACATTATATTAGAAAAGTTTTTAATCTTACTTATAAAGGATGGCATCACACAACCGTAAAGAGCGATATTTATAAATATAAATAATATTTGCGATATTTATTTACTCATTTAAATTATCGTGTTGCTATTAATACTGATATTGATAGAAGTGGTAATGACTATGATTATCTTACTGCTACCAGTCATTGGATTGATGAGCATTGGATAATGAAAAAATGCATTATTAATTATAAAATAATAATTTTACGTCACATATGGCAGTTTATTTCTAGGACGGTTACAAATATTTGTAGATAACTTTGCATTAGTGATAAAATAATGTCAATTTCAATGGATAATACTACAAGTAACACTAATGATGTAGCCTTGCTTACCACTACACTAAATCATGTACTTACTACTCTCTCTGTTCCAATTTATGTGAACCTATTTGATTGGGCACTGTCACGACCCTTTTTGCCTAACTAGGTCATGATGGCGCCTAACACCACAGTTAGGCCAGCCAACTGCGGAAGTTTTGATTAAGTCTCGATTATTAATTAGCCGAACAAATATACTAGTGTTTTCAAGTAAATAAAAGAAACTAGCAAGATCATACAGTACTGACATAGTCATACATTCAAAAAAAAATATTCTCTATAGTGTGTGCCAGAACCCGGTGTCACTAGCTACGGGCGACCAGTAGAGTATAAACAAAAATATACAAAACACTGTCCTACTATCTGAATCAGAATAGACAGAGAAATTATAAATACAGGAAAAGGACTCTTTCAGCTGCGAATCGGCATGAGGGAGAAGGCAGCTCACCGTAGGAGTCCCCGAGCTAGCTCACTGCGGCACGCCCGAATACTGACCAGATCCACATGCCTCAAAACCTATACATTTAAGTACAGAAGTGCAGCATGAGTACATAAACCACATGTACTCAGTAAGTATCCGGTCTAATCTCTAAGAAGTAGAGACGAGAGGTCGACTTGATACTTACTAAGGTCCAAATAATATGACATAGTAGAGAGATTTAACAACATAATAAATTATTAAATAGGCAGGTTCCACAGAAGGATCTTTTACTCATTTTCTTGCCTTAATCAAATTTCCAGGTTTCTTTCTTAAATTAGCAAGTAGTACTAATACCACAATTAACAACAACAAATAATTCATGCACAAACATGCCGAGGACGACGGCCCGCTCCAACAGAAAGTAAATGTGCACTGCCGAGGGTCGAGCGGCACGAACCATAGATGCATCTATTACCCCGCTCGCGAATCATACGTGCGACGCGGTAAAAATGTAAATCACAATCACCCCGCTCGCGAATCATACATGCGACGCAGGTACACATAAAAAGAATACATGATCTTCCAAGTACGAGTCAATCCTCTTTCAATAAATCCTAGATTAGGTGAAATTAAATGCCTTTAAAATTTTAGTGTCCAACTCGTTAAGATATAAATAATTTAGCAGCCAACGAGATCACAGAGATTTCACGTATAATATGATTTAGGACCCTAGACTACCCGGACTATCACATAGACGCTACCCACGGACTCTCGTCACCTGGTGCGTACGTAGCCCCCGCATATAAGGCAATTAGATTATTTATTATATCTATGGGGACATTTCCCTCTTCCAAGGTTAGAAAGGAGACTCACCTCGCTCCAAAGTGCGCTCCCAATCTCCAAGAACGAGCTCAAGTCCTTAATTCGAAGCCGGAAAATCCCAAGCTAATCAAACAAAGCAAGAACTAGTAAATAAAGGCTTACAAGATCGAATTCTAGCTATTTAAACAATTTCCTAGCCATTAGCACTAGTTTCCTAAATTTCGACCCCGGGCCCACATGCCCGGATTCCGAGATTTTTCGAGGAAAGTTGTTCTCTACCATCTAAGAATCACAAATATATGATTTCTAGTTCATTGCATGGAAAATTTTCGTGTAAAAACTTAAATTCTCATTAAACCCTAGGTCTAGCTCAAATCCCTTGATTTTACCCAATCCTTGATGTTACATCTACCCTATGTTTATGTATTTGAACTAAAAATGAGTGGGGATTACTTACCTCAAAATGTTATACTGAAACTTCCCCTTTTGAATCACCAAAATCGCCCTAGAGTTGAGAGAGATATGAGGGAAATGGACTTAAGATCGAATTAAATGATACACTGACCCTCTGTGATTTCTGCTTCTGCGGAAGAAATCCCGCTTCTGCGGGTTCCGCTTCAGCGGACATAGGATCGCTTTTGCGAAAATAGGCCAAAGAGACTGGGCCGCTTCTGCGGTCCAGAACTCGCTTCTGCGAGTCTGCATAAGCGGAAATAGAACCGCTTCTGCGGTTTGGGCCTACCGCTTCTGCAATCTTGGGGTCCGCTTCTGCGGTTTCCCCTGGGCTTGGCCCCCTTCCCCTTCCGCGATTACAGGACCGCTTCTTCGGTCTCGCTTCTGCGGTCCAAGAGCCGCAGAAGTGGTTATGACAGAAGCAATAGATGTTGCTCCGTTTTAAATTTCTAGCTTCGCTCGAACCTCGACCATTTGACGCTCGGGGCTCCCGAGCCCCGCCTGAGCATACCGATTAGTCTGAAATCATGAGGCGGACCTAGTCAAACCTCCGGAACACCCAAAATATTATTAAATCATGGAATGGGACCCCAAAACCAATTAATCAAATCTAATGAACTTCAAGTTCTTAATTTCCTACCAACGGGTCAAAACGCCTTTAAACTACTCGGATTGACGTTAAATTTTACGGGTAAGTCTTATATGATATTTCGGACTCGTACCAAGTGTCAGAATCGAAATCTGACCCAGATACCTATAAAAACAATAATTTCTTAGTTTATTTAATTCTTTGAAACTTAACTCAACAATTTTTACGAAAAATTCCATTACTCGGGCTAGGGACCTCGGAATTCGATTCCTGGCACATGCCCAGGTCCCATATTTTCCCACTGATCCTCAAAAATTGCCGGATCGCGATTCCAGGTCCGTTTTCCCAAAATGTTGACCAAAGTCAAACTTGGCCTTTTTGAAAATATGAAATGAAGCGAATGGGCTTATTCTAGCCCGAAATTCTTCTAACTTCCGAACCACCCGCCCCCGCAAGTCATAATTCAGCTAAAGCAAATGCAGAAAGGATTATTGAAGGGAACGGGGTTCGAGAATGCAAAATGACCAGTCGGGTCGTTACATCCTCCACCTCTTAAACAAACGTTCATCCGTGAACGGAATATAGAAAGGTACCTGGACTGCTGAATAAGTGAGGATATCGGCTCCGCATGTCCTCCTCGGACTCCCAGGTCGCCTCCTCGACCGGTTGGCCCCTCCACTGGACTCTCACTGCAGAAACCCTCTTGGACCTTAGCTGGCGGTCCTGCCTATCAACAATGGCAACTGGCTCCTCTTCGTAACCCAAGCTCTCATCTAACTGAATGGTACTAAAGTCCAACACATGTGAATAGTTGGCATGGTACTTCCGGAGCATCGATACATGGAAGACTGGATGGACTCCTAATAAACTAGGAGGCAATGCAAGCTCATAGGCAACCTCTCCAGCTCGCCTCAACACCTCAAAGGGACCAATAAACCTTGGGCTTAACTTGCCCTTCTTCCCGAATCTCATAATGCCCTTCATGGGCGAAACCTTCAGGAGGACTTTCTCACCAACTACAAATGATACATCATGCGCCTTCTGATCCGCGTAGCTCTTCTGCCTGGACTGAGCGGTGCGAAGCGTTTCCTGAATCAACTTAACCTTATCCAGGGCATCCTGGACCAAATCTGTACCAAGCAACTTAGCCTCACCA